>CAJHQP010003920.1:0-61050 GCA_905132765.1 Moricandia arvensis | reverse complement strand
CAATACAATATGACTAGCTGATAATCTGTGCATTGCGGAGCATGAAATAACTAAAAAATGATATACTTGTAATTTAAAATTAATTATGCATTTGTAATTTTTTTTTACGTATAAAAACATGTTTCAAATTTAGTAAAAGCATAAATATGACACAAAATATTAAATGAGTTTATTTTTTCGTTTAACTTATCATAATTGACTTTACATATATAAAAGCGTAATATTATTTTGCATTCATACTTATTCAGCCCATTTTATAGATTTTTAAAATATATGTTAAGTTCAAAACAAATTCAAATGGTCAAAACTAAAAAAATAAATTTCTCTTTTAGATTTTCAATGGAGAAAATCAAAATCATTCTCTAACAGCAAAGAAAAGAGAAATATGGTTATGCAACCAAATTTTGCTAAACTATTTTGTAATATTATATATATATATATATATATATATATAATCTGTTGGAATCTCTTCGGCTTCATCTTTCTTTTACAATTTTCATTTTCAAAAAAAAAGTTAAGTGTTTTCTTTTTAATACTCCCTCTGTTTTTTTTAATTGACGTTTTAGAGAAATTTTTTTGTTCCAAATTATTTGACGTTTTCAATTTTTTATGTAAAATTTATTAGTAATTAATATTAGATGACCAATGATATAATAGTTCCTATTTTATTATTGGTTGTATTGTGGTTAGATAAACAATTAATGATGTTTTTGTTTATAAAATAATAAAAATTAAATGTTTTTTAATCTGTGTGCATAATCCTAGAACGTCAAATATAAAAAAACGGAAGGAGTACATTAAATACCAAAAATCAAAGAAAATAGGTAAATGGTTATTTCTTTCTGTATTCGAATTTAATGATATATAATAAAATATTGAATGATCTATTTAATGTTAATCTTTTAATGTTAATCTTTTAAAAAATTGATGAGTGTTATAATCTCGACACGTAAGCATATTTCTTAAAGTTGTTATTTAATCAACGATCCATGATTAATATAATGACAAATCTCTCAAATAGTCATTTTTGAAGTTTTTGTCATAAAATAGAACTTGAGAGAAAAAATGACCAAAATAAACTTTTTTTTATTTTGAAAATTTTAATATTTTTTAAATTTTTAAATCTAAACTCCAAAACTCTCATCCCATAACTCTAAACCCTAAGTTTAGATTAGTTAACCCAAAGGGATAAATATATATTTACATCATTTAATAAAGTTTATTTTGGTCATTTTTCTCTTTGAGTGCTATTTTTTCGGACAAAAAATTTTTAGGTCTATTTTGGTCTTTATTTCTTAATATAAATGGGATTAAGAGCACTATATTTAATATGTACTCTCTCCGTTTCATAATGATGTATGTTTTAGACTTTTCACATATATTAAGAAAACACGTAAATTTTAGATTATAAATGCATTATTTTTTGTAATTAGCTATTTCCTGTAATTTTTAGCCAATCAAAATTCAGTAAACTAAATTATTGTTTTTGGAATCTACAATTTATCATTATTACTTGCATTGAAAATGTAAAATATAGATCTTTTAAAAATAAATATTTTTTCTAAAAACATGGATCATTATGAAATAGATGGAGTATTTAATATATATGGCGATATTGAGTTGACTCAAAAGATGTAGTTATATCAAAAAGTAGGTGAGGGTGGTGTCCTAAAATTTGTTTAAACATTAATGACCCGATACCATCTAAAACAGTTAACTTATGTTTAAAAAGAATGTATTCATTGTAGCATTTATTGTTTTTGAAAGATTTAAAAATATTTGATTTTAATCATTTATATTCTTCTTTTTTTAAAAATAATTGTTACTTTAACATTTTTTTTGGCTACATAATGAATATTACTTTAGAATTTTAATGTAACTTGAATTAAAACTTAATTACAAATGCATTGATTTTATAAATAAATTTAGTTTCTAAAATTTTTATTGGTTGAATATGTATAATTAATAAAAAATATAATATTTTAATATATCTTTTTAACTTGTGTGAAAATGTCAAAATAATATTTTTGCAAAACAGAAAGAATATGATTTTATATGAATTAGTATATAAACTCATAAATGATTTTAGAGAATCTTATATTAAATCTTGCATAATTTATCAAGGAGACGAGAGCCCCATTCAAGACTATGATTATGAAAAGGGTAGAGTCAGGAATACTACTCTTTACCCACGGGATCCTCCTCGTTTGCTATGCGACGAGATGGGTGCATGTTGAATAATTTTTTTTTGTGGATACGGATGTGGATTTGGTTATTTTATTGTGGCTTGGGTTGGGAAAAAAAAATAAACTGGGGTACCTACAAACCCACAAAATTAAAAAAATATTAAAAATGTTTTTAAAACAAAAATCGTTAATTTTTTAAAACATTTACTAAACTTTTAATTAATAGTATAAATTAAGCATGGTGAGTGCCGGTATAATTATTTTCTTGTGAGTCGTGTATAACCCGCGGGGTGGGTGGGGCAGAAAAGGGACATCTGTATCAGAAGTCGTTGATTTGCAATTAGAAAAAATATTAACTAGATTTAAATCTAGATGAACGTGACGATGTCGATGCAAACCATTATTTGGTCACAAGCATCAACTGAACATGTTAACGTGTTCAGTGTTCTGTCCAAATATATATTTCAGTATGAAATTATGATTAAAATGGCAATTAATAGGTGCTTAGTTCAAGTAGCACCACTAAATTTATTTTCAATGTCAAGCAGTTATTTATTACTCAAAATTAAGTTGATATAGTTAATTAAATCAGAATAAAAAAATCAATAAAAGAAAATTATATGTTATGGAATAAATAAACCATATAGATTTGAGGAAGATAATTCCTTTGGAACAAAACTGAGAAAATAAGCAAGAAGAAGACTTGTGTAAACACAAGCATTGTTATTGTATTATCATCAGAAGTATTAAAAGTTTATTTGTTATTCTGATAGAGAAGGTTTTAATTAACTTCTTAAAGACTTGAACTATTAGTGTGGAGAAAATATTTCTTATTTTATTTGTTGAATCTCTTTGATGAAATAATTTAGTTAGAACTAATATTATTAAAATAAAATATTAAAATAAAGCTTAAATTTTAGAAATGAGTAATAAAGTTATGCTCATCAAACCTTTAGGATATTACTGAGAATTAAATCATGGGGTTCATTAGTCCATTTAAATATGCTAAAAGCAGAGGTTACCAATACAATAATCTTAATTTTTTTTTCATGGTTTATATATATTATTAAGGAATCTCTAAATATATTCATCGAACTAACTTTTTATTGTAAATCAAATTGTTTGTAAGCCTTTTATAATTAAAAAAAGAATCAAATTGTTTGGAACTTGTTTCTAGTCGTATAATTCTCATCAAGGAAAAGAACTAAAATAATAGAATTTTGTCTCCATGAAGGAGTCAGTTATATTATAATGAGAGAAGGAATCACTGCAGAGACATAAGATTAATTTGTCTTCTATATAAATCTTGAGCATCTGTTTGGGTTGAACTGAGTGTTTACCCTCTTGAAAAAATCATTGAGGGAGAAATGTAGATTGATCCGATGAATCATGAAATTCACTCAGAAATACGGTTTTAAATCAATTGAAATTTAGTTAACAAGAATGCTTAAAACATAATGGATAGATACTAAATAGCAATGGAAAATGAATGTTTATTGATTATATCGAATGTGAGTGCAAAAGTATTGATAATCAAATGATGTTAAAGTATAATTTAGTTGTGGAGAAGTTTTTTCTTTTTTTTCGTCTTTTGCCTCCTTTTATATGTCTCTTTGGTGAATCGTAATGGAGGCGTGCTTCACGGTATAAATTCTCCTTTCTTTATGGTGGTCTTTAAGGGTTTTGACTCCCTTCTTTCTGTTTTGACTTTCCTGTCCTCGGGAAATCCAAGGTGGGCTGAAAACTTGACAGACCTTTTTCTAATGGGCCTCCAATTTATACTTATAATGGGCCTTTTATTCAATTGGTCTATGATCTCGGACCGGGCTAGGGTGGGTGAAATTCGGCTCCAACAATAGCCCTCCTCTTGAGTCTGATGTGTCTCGTCATCGTATAGGTCGGGTGTTGAGTCCATCCCATATGATGTTATGTAGATGCATTGGTCTTTTCATTTTGAGATCTTGTTCGAGATTCCGGTTTGGCGTATTTATTTGATTAACACTTAGGTTAGCATATTCTTCAAATCGTCTTTGAACAATATTTATATAGAGTTTCACCTCTTAGGTTTTTCATCTTCCATCATTTTCGAAGTTTACTTTGTTTTCGATATGTTAACCTTCTTCCCTTCTCTAATTCGAGGTTTAATGGCATCTTTCGATCTTGTTCTTGCTGTTCCTCTGTCGTTTTCGTTGCCTTCTTATTCTTCGGGCGACAATTTACTCGTTTCACACGGTAAAGGCGCAGAGTAATAACCTTGTTGCCTAAATCAAACGGCGCCGACCCTGTTAGGGCAGTTCCTTCTATGTACCAGGTTGAAATTCCGAAGTCTTTCGACTTACTGTTTCACTCCTAGAAATCTTTGGCTCGAAAGATTCTATTACCAAATTGAGGAGAGATTTGGGATTTCCTCTTTGGTGGAGTATCGCTTGCCTCTTTCTTCTGAAAGGTTGTATTCCGCTTCATGAGGGGTATTTTACTATGTACAAGTCTTTCCTAAGAGATTGCTATCTATGGTTTTCCCTTCTCCATCTTTTGTTACTTTATTGCCAGAGGCGTGATATCGCAGACTCTCAGCTTTTTGTTATTGGTATTTGGGCCGTAGTAGGTCTTGTTGTTTTGTTTGGCGAGCTAGGTCGCAGGACTTCTCAGTTACTCAATTCCATGGTGTCGGAAAGGTTGTGCCCAAGAAAGCCAGTATGTATTACGTGCCTGGAAGTTCTAAAATCATTACTGAACTTCCTACTAAGGTGCATAATTGGGAGACTAGATATTTCTTTGTGAAAATCAATGCAGCTTCAATGGATGTCGACCTCACTGGTGTCGTGAGAAGAGAATGGAACGAGCTTCCTGGTTATTTGTATTTGCTTTGTAATCTTTTGTGATTATTTGGATGTTTTTTTGCTTCGTTTTCTTTTTATCTTTCCTAGTTTATCTTAAGAGGTCTCAAATTGCTGATTGGAGACTGAGAGCCTCAATAATTTCTTGATCTCCCAAATCGTTCCTAGTCATGAATTACGCTGGAGCGCATAATGGCCGTCCTTGGCATCATCTCTGGTTCTTTTCTTTCCATGTTTTAAGTTTACTCCTTTGTTGGTTTCACATAATGTTAGTTGTTGTGACGTTCAACCATTCCCGTTGAACCTTATTTTCCTCGCGCTTCTAAACGTAACACGTTAGAGCTGTCAAATGCAAATAGTTCTAGGGGGTGCTGAATCTGCTTGGTTTAAAGAAGAAAGAGAATAAGCAAAGCGTCGAACGACGTCGGGAGAGACACGCTTGGAATTTCTGGTGTAAAGTTAATCATTAGGGTTGACCATGAGGTCGCTATGCTGATGTTGGGGGGGGGGGGGGGAGGATGGCTCACATGATCAGTCTTTTTGTGATTCTGGTTTTGTGGGAGATTACTCATATATCCCTCAAGAAGAACGTGGTACGAAAATCGACGGTACAAATTTCGGTTCCCACATTATTCAACTGGAAAATGGATTTATTGGCCTCATCCAGTGAGGAAATAAGTAGAGACTCTGAAACGCTCAAGCACATCGATCGTATTTTTCAAGGCAACAACCTCGTCATCAAGGACAATTGACCTCGACAAATCTTCTGAGCACTTAAGGCGCTCGGTATCCACGGCATCGCGACATGAAGAGGCCTTCCTCGCCGCTACAACAACCGCTTACTCAGAAGAACGAACTTGCCATTGACAATCAAGCAAAGCACAATTCACCCAACTCATAAGCTACAAAGAAATGTAACATTATAAGTCCTTTTCCATATTAAAAAGAAAGAAACAAAATCACAAGATCAAGAGAACATACCGAGACATTTGACTGACTAATACCCTCAAAAATTCGGGCAAAGCCTCTTCTCAGAAGAAGCAGGATCACCGGTAAGCAAAAATATTAGCAAAGTCGAGCACACTCCTTAGCATCCTCATGAATATTAATGATACCATCTGTACTAAAAGAAAAAGTTATACTCCCTAGTAGGTGGACGAACCAGAACAGAATCACCTACACCATCTCGAGAAGGAGTTAACCTACCACGTTCTTCTTGAGGGATATATGAGTCATTTCCCACAAAATCAGAATCACAAAAAGACTGAGCTTTACAACAGGTAAAGCCTTGGACGCAAGAGATGTTGGCAAGTTCCATAGTTCTAACCACCTAAGACTTGTAAACCTAGTTGAGTCGCAGCTCGAAAAATAGAAAATGGAAAATTGCCTGAATTGCTCTAAGTGCTAAGTTTGTTGTGTATTTTCTTTTTCTTTTTGTTAATAACCTTGATGTTCCTTATATGTTCCCCTTCAAGGCGGTTTTCTCTTTCATTTTCTGCCCCGAGTCATGTTTATCGCTTTGTGGAAATATTAGATTTTTCTTCGATCTTAATGATTATCCCTCGGAATTTAACATTTATCTTCCGGATTTGACATCTATCTTCTCATGGGAAAGTAGATAAAACCATCATATTATCCTTGAGCTCAATCCCATTGAAAACTGTAAGTGGCTTTTTAGCTGCGTTTTAGTCCTTTTCGGGCTGTTTTTTCGAACATTTTTATGATTTCTACGAGAAAAAACTTTTGGTACAACGTTGGTTTTAAAAAAAAATCAAATTACTCGTGTAGTTAAGGCAACTTTGATGTTAAGTCAACCGTTCCGTTTTATACAAACAATTTTGAATTCATACGAGAAACAAGTCTTTACGATATTTATCGTAAAGTTCCAACGGTAACTCCAATCGAGACAAAATAAGAGATAATGTGATCGAGGTTCCAAAGAGACACTTATCGAAACTGAGACAGATGGTGCTGATCCAACTCTCCTGATGACGAGCTGGACGTGGTCAATCCAACTCGCTTGATGGCAAATTGGACGTGGTCGATCCAACTCACATTAGTCGATCCAACTCGCCATAATGTGAGTTGGATGAACTGGTTTAACTCGCCTGATGGTGAGTTAGACGGGGACAATTAATCTCACAATCACGCGAGTTGGAGGGTGAAAGTACAACTCGCCATCAAGCGAGTTGGTTGAGTAGTCCCAACTCGCCTGATGGCGAGTTGGGCTTGGTCCATTCAGCTTGTTTCGGGCGAGTTTGACATGGTTGTTTTAGTCGTTTCATTGCTCGATTGTCCTTTCCGATAATTTGTCGTCTGATACTTTTGAATTTGTACAAGGTTCTAGTTGTGGTTCCCGCGCTTTTTGTTTTCTCTTTTTAGAAAAAAAATGTTTTCGGGGATTTTTGGACATTGATTCTATCGTGACCGATTTTGACCCCAACAGTTAGCCCCCCCCCCCCCCAGCTCGTTAAAATCGTGACGTTCTTGGCAGCGGTTTGACAAGTTGGTGAGTTTGGCGGTATTAATGGCTGAAAGTCCGAAGGTGAATAGTATATTTTTATTGCCTATTATTATGTTGAGTAAGTTTTCAAATTCTTTACTTGCTTCATTCCACAAGAACTTCTATTAAGGTAGAAAATCTTTATCTCGTTTTCTTTCTTTTATCGTTCTTAATCATGTCTTCAGGCCAGAGAGCTTCAGCCAATGTTTTTCCTTCCTTCTTCGATCCCGATAGTCTTCGTACCCAATATGGTGAAGCTGTCACGAAGGTCGAGTTCGTGGCACACTCCGTTGATCTTGTTGAAGCCGATGCGTATTGGCTCGCTACGTGCAATTTAAAGGCTCCTCCACATGAGTCGTGGTATCATCCCCAAGTTCGTACCAAAAGAACCCCTGGTTGTCCGAGCCACAATTGTCCTTTGTATCTCGAAACCATCAAACGTTTTCTGCCATGTCCCAGACTCAATGGAGTTCCGACTTCCAAGTGCTGGAAAACGTGCAGATACTCCTCTGGATGGTTACATAACGAGTTATGATACTTTTTTTGTGTTTTCGTTTGTGGTTTCCCATCCCTAGGGTAATCGTTTCGAATCCTAGATCGGTTTTGGAGTGTCGATAAGCCAGATCACTCCTACCAGCTTGCAACAACTTATCAGGATTTTGGTTCTGAGCTACGAGCGTGGCATGAATCTCAATGCTGATTATTTCGAGGCTTTTCTGAAGCCAGTGGGGGTCGAATTTTTTTCACATGTCGTTTGAGCCCGAGGAAAGATATGGCGATAATCAAGGGGTTTGCTTACATGAGTATCGAAAGAGATATTTTTTCATGCGCATAGAGAGTGCATCTGTCGAGGAGAGATGCATTTCCATTTTTAGGAGTATATGGGGCAGAAAGGGTATCTAGATTATATGGGGCACTTACTTTCTTTGTTTTGGCAGTTACTAATTCTCTGACCATGTTTCCTGAGACTTGCTTATCGTTAGGGATCTTCTTCGGGGCGGTCTGTATTTTTGGGGCCACTTTTCTCCGAGTTGATTTTGTCTTGCGGTGGTATATCCTCATTCTTGACTCCAGCCTAACTTATCAGTTTAAGAATCGGAGCCGACTATGGTCGAGTTTGTTCCTTTCGACATCCCGTGGGAGATGTCAAGATCTCCTAAGGACAAAAACGTTGCTGTGAACGGGGATGACGATGATGTCAACAAGCTGGGAGTTTCCCTCGGATGAGATGTTCCGTACTTTTATCAATAGCCAAGCTAGTGGAAGTGGCACCGGTCAGGTTAACCCGCCAGAATTTGACACTATTTGCCCCGGCCTTAACAACTTCTTTGAATTCGAGATGCCCTCCACTGAGAGTGAGCCTGTTGAGTTTCCACAGTTTGCGAGAGCGTCAAGGATGTGCAACACAGTTAGTTCTTGTCTTTAGACGTTTTCAGTTTTTGCCCAAACTTCTTACTAACTTTAAGATTTTTGCAAGGTATCCTTATTATGAACGAGGCTCTTAATTCGAGTCGCTTGGAGGCGCACACAGCTCAGTCAGGGCCGACATGGCCGATAATGATTTCGTAAGCTGAAGAAGACATACAATTATATCGGTGACTACCGCGAGTGTCGCGGTGCCGTTGGTGGATTGTACCTCACGTAGGCCTCTAGTATTCTTACGATGAGGAGATGACCAGGCAGTCGATTCACATGCGTAGGAATGCGAATACGGACTCCATGATTTCCTAGATCAATGATAGGATTTGGAACCGGTGGGCTCCGATTTCCGTGTGTCCTGGTTCGGAGGAAATCTGAATGGGAGTCCCTGGTGAGACTGGTGAGGTGAGCCAGCCAACGGACCCTGTCAACGACTGCTCGTTTGGGGAGGTCGATATCTGCAAACTACGATCCTGATCCATAGAATGTCGTTGGACTTGATGGGAAGGTGTTCCCTTCATAATTATGTTTCTAGTTTATGTTTGGCCGAGTATGGCTGTTTTACATTTGCTTAGGCCGAGTTCGGCCGTGCTAGAATATTGGGACTGGCCACTTGTGGCTTTGAATCCCTTGCCGCTTTGCGGCTTTATTGAATGAACTATGTTATTTTTAAAGAATCTTGGTGTGTTTTGATTGAGTACGGAGGGAAGAATATGAGTTGTCTCATATCTAACTTTGGGTGAGTCATTCTATTTGTTGCTCGTTTAAGATGAGAATATCCGAAAAAATTTCTCAAAAATTTTGCGAAGTTTCGTGAGCGTTTAGATATGAACGAGGAGACATGTTTTAAGATTTCGTATCAGTTTGATATCATGCCTTGAGATGTTATAGACTAGTGTGTTGGGTTTAGGGCAAGACCTAGGCTTGGTCTCGGTTTAAGGTTTTGCGATGACTAATCGGCCGTTGGGTTACATGTTGCGATTTTAACCTGATTTGTACCAAATTAAAGTCCGCGATAGGTTCTCGACTTATATGACTATCTTAATATTTTGCGCCAAGTCTTTTATTTATGTCTGTAAAAGATGTCAGATGCAGGGGTTCTGACTTATTTCTAGGCAGTTTTAGGTGTGAATTTGATTCAGATTATCCTGTATCAAAATCAGTATTAGGTGCGAATGTTTCGGCTTATCTCGTACCTACTTAGATGTTTTAGGATGCTTGGTAATTACCGTATATCTTAAGTGTTTGCGGTGGTAGCCGGGCTTTCTATTAATGGTGGCGTGCTTAAGCTTACACAGGACACAGTGAATGGTCCTAATAGACGCTTTTCACGGGTGTGTGGTGTCATTTCACCAAGGCATCTATGGAGACGCAAAAATAGATCGGTCTTGCCTGGACAAGGCGCTGATGTGAAGAGCAAAAGCTCCAAGGCAAGGGGCTTTTATGTTTTTATTTAACCAAAAACTTTTTAAAAGTTTTTGTAATAACTCGGAAGCTTGTCTTTTTGATAACATTATTTTTAGAAGAATTTTTTTTATTACATTAAAAGTTGCACCCAAAGTAGATTTCCTACGCTCCCGATGTGTGATAAAGCCTTATTGAAGTTCGTACAAAGTAAAAAGGTTTTATAAAACCTAACTTTTTTTTGAAACTTATGTTTCCTTTAAGTTTTCACTCTTCTTGTTATATTCAAGGTCATCTAAGCAGGCTTTCATGTATGTGACATATTCTTTTTGTCTTCTGACTTCCGTGTATGGTTGCGATTTCTTCTCCTGTTAGAACTCTACGCCTCCTTTCTAATATAAGAACAAGGAGTAGTCTGCGTATTAATTCTGAAAGCCAAAACGTTTGAGAGCCTCTGTGAGCGTTGAAAACTAGCACCATGGTGCCTGCCTCAAACCATAAATTTCCTTATGCAACCTACACACCTTTTTTGGATCAGAGTGTTTAAATCCCTGTGGAAGCTTCACATAAACGTCTTCTCTAAGGTTTCCATGTAAAAATGTGTTGTGTACGTCCATCTGATGTACAATCAAGCCTTTTCATGTCACTATTCTTAACAAGCAATGAATTGTTGTCATCTTCGCTACAGGGTAAATGTCTCTTTAAAATCATTCCCTTGAACCTGCTTGTTACCCAACGCCACAAGCCTCGATTTGGTCTCTCCAGCGTACCGTTTGCATTATACTTTATTTTGTAAACCCACATATTACCAATGTTTTTCTTACCAGGAGGCAAGTCACTATGCTGATTTTTTTTTAATTTCAAACACATCTATCTCATCTTTCATCGAGTTTCTCCACACCTCTTGTTGTACTGCTTCTTTAAAACTTCTTGGAGCCAAGAAGAAATCCTTGTGATCTGGAGAAAACCTTGCGTTAGATCGACAACGAACATTGTAATTTACATACTCTCGCTACTTCACTGATGATATCTTCTCTCTGCAACCACTACCCAATTCTGGTTCTGATGTTGCATTTACCACCGACTCAGTTTTATTAGAAACATCAAGTGTCGGACTTCTTCCATAGAAGTACTATGTTCACAAAAAAAAAAAAACTTCATAAATGCAATTTTACATGTCTTAATAAGAATTAAATATGTTATCATTTTGGACTAAGTCATGTCATCTTTTTCTAATGAAATAAATGTGATGAAAACACATAAGCAAAATTTAAAAATCACTTCTCAAATAATGACTAAAAACAAAAATTTCTTTAGATTTATCATCATTCTTATATGGGTGAATTTGTATGATAATCATATTGCGAAAAATATTAACTAAATGACTATGTAATAAAGTAAGAGGTTTGATGTGAGAAATTGACACGAAAACGGACTATTTTTTCCTTTTTCCGCGTGTGGATGATTGTCAAATACGTTGTACAAATATACTATGCTATATTTTTAGACATGTAATATAGAATAATACATTTATACATTTTTGTTATATATTTTTATGTTTCGATATGTTGCTTTAAAAAATTCCTTTTCAACACTAGAAACAATTTTACTCGCTGCGTAAAAGACAAATGAGAAATTAGAGAGTTAACACCAAAAAAATATGCAAGAGGATTTGGTAAAGGAGGAAGAGATATGACTTATAAAAGAAGTAGTGGAGTTTGTACCAAAATTGATGAAAGAGAACAAGAAGAATGATAACATTTCTATTATATGTTGCCAAATAGAACAGAATACATCAAGATATTACATTTTAATGTGAATTGTTCATTTTGTTCAAATTTGAATGATAAGAATCATTAAGAGAAGGAAATATATGATTGGTAGAAAATAAGGGGAGAGAGAGAGAGAGAGAGAGAGAGAGAGAGAGAGAGAGAGAGAGAGAGAGAGAGAGAGAGAGAGAGAGAGAGAGAGAGAGAGAGAGAGAGAGAGAGAGAGAGGATGAGGAATAAGTTATACTATTGCAATAAATCAGAGTATTATTCTATTTTTATTCTATTTAATATGATTCAGATATAGTAAAATCTTTCATACGATAATTTTTAGAAAATTTGTTTAATATTTTTGTTTCAATTTATAACATGTGTAAGAAAATCTGTATGTTTTCAACAACATAATTATTTAGTTGAATTATATATGATAGAAAATATGCATATCAAATAAAATTGGGAGAATTAAGAAAAAAAGAGAGGAGAAATGCATATATGATGATCAAACCGTTGTGGGTGAGAAAGGGTAGTTAAGTAATATTATAAAAAATCCACATAATACTCTAGCCTATAAATTGTTATGTGTACAAACTTAGTTTATGTATTTGTTATGTATATGTGCTCTAATTCCCTTTCTTATATCCCATAAAGTTTTTTTCTTTTTCGATAAAGTATATTCCATAAAGGTATCCTAAATTAGATCACTAAACTCAACATTAGCCAGATCGATACTCCATTTTATTAGCAATTTTTCTCAATTTTTTTTTACTTTTTAAACATAAATGAATACATTGTCTTGGCTTGACAATGACAAAATTCGAAGAAGTCTTGGGTGTGTAAGTATCCAAAATATTTTGTTTTAGATATGTCAACTATATAAAAGCAAAGAAGAAGGTGAAAACAATTCACACTTGTCAATAAAGTTATTAGGCATGAAATTTTGACCAAGACCAAAGTTTATGAACAGAATCTAATCAAACAAATAAAAAAAAATTGTTTTGTTTTTTGTTCAGTATAGAATATAATGATCAAATAAATTTGGATTTTGGTTCAATTCATCCAAAGATATATATATATATATATATATATAGGGGTCTTGATTTTATTCTTTCTAATTGTTTCAACTGATATATTCTAATTTTCAAAGTAAAATTAAGATTTTCAAATCACATAATGAAACTAATCGACTTAATACAAAAAATTAAAATCTGATTAAATATGGTAAAATAGATACAAAAATTAGCCAACAAAATTTTTAAATCAAACCTTTCTTAACTGAATTATTTTGTAGGTTTTTATCAAATCACGTTATCAGACTAACCAGATTGTTTAAACTAAAGATCTTTATAAAACTCTATTCGTATGTGTAAGAAGTAAAAATTGTTACAAATAATACATCCAATCAATAGAAATGGATTCAAAAGCAAACAAAAAGTTCTTGGTTCGGCCTTTAGACCAATACTATTGAATATATATAAACAATTATAAAGCATATAACAATTAGTTAACATGTTCCTAATCCATAACAGTTTATAAAATTTACAACCAATCAAATGGACATATAAAGGATATAACAATTAACGTATTAATAATCGTTGATATTAAGAACACAAAAGCCTTGAGAGGCAAATGTAATACTAAGAATTTGCCAAGCTTTGTAGAATGTTTGGGTTAGAAAATTTATAATCTTCATTCTTTATTAAACTACATAAATTTAGATGAGAGGAAAAAATATTCAGGTGGAGCTTGCTAATTGCTATGATAACACACTTTTTCCTTTATTGAAAAGCATAATCTGTTTGGAAAGTTACTTTGTTATTAAGAAACGTAGACTCCCCGCCAGTAATTAGTAAATTTGACCTCGAAAACAAAAGCATAACGACCCACGAATCCGTGTTTTAAATTACAGTGATTGCAATAAGAAAACTAAATTAACGGAAACTACGTAAGTCAACCAGAAACAATCATGTTTCAGTTTATGTTGGAGCCAATGATGACTTTGCACATGATTGGTTTTCTAAGTTTTTATATGGACCCAAGGAAACCATAAAATAAGCATCTCAAATCATACTTTAGGTGTATTATACCAAAAGTATTGATGGAGATGAATTACAATGCACCACAAATTCCATCAAATAAGGAACTCGCTCATTAACTCAACTTAGTTCAGCATCATTCGGCGCTATCGGCTCGACACTCGTCCTCGTTCCTACAATTTGATTTTACTTTGCGCCATGAACTCGACACACGAGCTCGGCTCAATAGTCTGAATACTCGGCCCAATTAATCGATCTGTTAACCATAGCCCAACTCGTCAAGCCAGACCGACTAAATAGAAGAGGAGGTTTGTGTATAAAAGAATAGGAAAAACGTGAAATGGATCAAGATATTAACACAAAAGACTCGAATCTACAAATTAGGGTTTTACTTTTGTTAGTTTTTCGTCGACTTGTATTTTTCTGCCTAACTTAGACGAGTGCTGGCTAGTTTTTCCTCTTGTTCTTATTTCTATAACCTCACTCTCTTATGATCATTAAAACACCTTCAAAATAACTCACAGTCGAGTTTGTTGCTCTCTTAGCAAGTCCGACAAAACTCAAATTCAACATGTACCCTACCTTGTTGATAAATTATTGTGAGTGTGACATATATTTTTGGTAGTTGTGAATGTGGAAGCTCTATGTTCTTCATATCTCCTTTTGAACCCGTCTAACTAGAAGATAACTAGTCTAGTTTAGCAAAGTAAGAAAAAATATTTAATTGAGTCCAAGGCAGCTGTGTTGCATTTTTAAGATAACATTTGATTAAACTCAGCCAATTCCCAAAATATAATTGGTTAACCAAATTATATGCGCCTTGCAATTGAAGGGGTTATTGGCAAATTTTGTTCTAAAATTCGGCCGTTTAGCCGATTTGGCGGCTGAGAAATCGCTCAGTGGTGACCAACCATGGCGAGTGATTCGGTTGTGTTGCATAGTAACATGTAAAAATCTTAGTTTTATTAGGTTTGAAGACAAACAAGTTATTTCTTTAAATATTTGTTGTGATTCACGAAGAAACATATAAAAAGTGTCAAGATCGTGGAAACAAATTGGGAAGGGAATTTAGGGTTTCAGATCGGAAATGACTGATGGGAACATTTTTGGTAATTTTATATTTTATGTTCATTAATGAAAATTGTCAAAAATTAACCAAAAACAATCAACGTTGCTCGAACATGCGATTTATAGTTGGTTTACTCAGGGAACAAACCACCGAATTAATACATATTGGTTTGTTTGTTATACATTTAATAGTATATATATAAAACAAGTAAAAACATTTAAATTTAACTCTAGATTAATTTCTAATTTTTTTTTGTTTAGCATTAGGCCCAATCGAAGCGTACGAGAAACATCTAGTGGCAGTTGGTAACTGATATACTACATGCTTCTATATTTAAAATAATTATGTTCTGTTATATTTAAAATATTGATGTTTTATAATTTAGTAAATTCAATTTGTTTTTAATTTTAAATGTTAATTAAAATGTAAAATGGATGATGTAAATATTTACCAGAAAACAAATAAGGGTAAATCTCTTAAAATACTTTAAAATGAGTTTTTAAACCATAAAACACACACAAAAATGAGTAAAAGATATTTCATTAAAAATATAAAACACAATTATCTTTAGTTCATAAATATATAAATATAATTAAATATTTCAACAAATAATAAAATAAAAAAATATTTTTTAAAAATTTTGAGAAAAATCTCTTTCAATTCGATTTTTAAAATTTTTATTTTGAAATCCAATTTTTTGAAACTTTTTTTCAAAACATTTATTTCAAAATTTAAATATTAGTTATATTAAATCATAATCTCAAATCTAAACAATAAATTTAAATTAGTTAACACGTGAAATATAAATATTTTTTATCTCTTTAGTAAAACCTATTTTAGTCATTATATATTTGTCATAATTTTTCTTTTAGTGTTATCCTGGTGAATTTTTTCAAAAAAAAAAAATGTGTGCAACTTTTTCTTAATATATGTAAACAAAACCTAGGAGATCCAGGAATAACTTTGCTAAGTGAATAGTTAAATTAAGGGGAGTACGTTGATAAAAGAAAAAGACTCACATTTTTAGAGGTTTTGGGCCAAATCTTGTATTACTTACAAACTTGAGACTAGAGTTTTTTTTTATAACAACATGAGACTGGAGTATCTATTATTAGTTCCAACCCAAATATTGTCACAAGAAAAAAAAACTTAAACTAAACATAATTGTTGAGACCCAATTGCTTAAACACTAGAAACCAAGCGTGTAAATTGGAAGGGGCTAAAGGTGTGAGGTTAGGAGAATGTTTAAGATGTGTTAGTAATAACCAAAACATGTTGATATTTATCGTTTGACGAGTGCTTGTAATATTTCTCGACGTTGATCAATCTACTTAAAACGATAATATACTAGCATTATAGATTTTGGGCCATTATCATTAAACAATACATGGAAAACGAACAAAGTCCCTTCCACATACATTATAGTCAAACCCGGTTTAGGCTTCCCGATGCTGATCAGGTTTTGATGAACCGAATCACCGGAGCTCACCAGGGACACATACTACCGAAAACAAGGCAACCATGCACATAATCACATCTAAAATACAATTATTTCAGCAGGAGACGATGAAATTGATTTCAGTTCTTGAAAACCGGAAAAGAACTCCGGTTCTCTGTAACCGGGAAACATGTCCGACTGGAACTGAATGAGGCAGAAGAAGTAAACTGTGAGACTTTGGAAAACATGGAATGATCAGTTCCAACTTCTCTTTCTTCCTCCTTGATCGTTTCTAGTACCTTGGCCGTTCTTCGCCGCATCACCGTGACAACTTGCGGTGGTGCAACCTCCGTTATGAATCTCGCAAGTCGTGAGGTCGCCATAATAGTCTTGAATGTTTAGAGAGTTGGATAAGGATGAGAGGATATAGATGGACCGAGTTTGAGATGGATTTTATAGTGATGACAATCTGTCCTCTCGTATTGTTGTACTGACACAATTGTAAAATAAAAGAAAAATTCAGTGATGGTTTAACAATTATTTTTCTATGGTGGATACTCTTCGGACAACAGATAATTCCAGATGCTTTTATTATTATTCGCATCGAATTTTTAAAAGGAGTTAGAACTATTAACAATAACGTGTTCCCTTGAGATTTTAACACGTATTAGGGAGTATATAAGAAAAGGATAATGTGATCTGCGATTATTGGCTCTAACTGGCTAATCGTTATGTCATGATATTAAGATAAGAAATGTCTTCGTTTATTTTATTTTCTTAAGATGAAAATATCATAGCAACTAGGCTATTAATAGTGTTAAAAAAAACTAAGCTATTAATAATCTATAATGGCTGAACATTTCTAAATGCAAACAAACATGGGTTTGTCGCTTTTTTCTGAAATCCGTAAAATATTACTCGTCATTTATAAATGTTATAACCGGTAATCATTAAAAGAATTTGAAGAATAAAAAAGAAAAGAAAAGAAAGAAGAGAAGAAAAAGAAAATTAATTATTCATTTTCCTTTTCAAATTTGATAAGAAATAAACATAGTTTATTATTTCTTAAATGTAAAGAAATACTAAAAAATCATAGATACTTCTTTTATTTCATTTTCCTTGTTGTTCAAGGTTATTTCACATAGATTAAAAATGCAAAATTTTATACAATTTATCTTGGTTTACATAAAAACAATCATTAAATAAAACTAATTTAACCAATAAAAATGATAGTATTTATAGTTGGTCACAAATCTTAACAACATTAAATTTTTGTCTAATAAAAAAAACTTCAAATGAAACAAAATAAAAATATTAAAAAACCAAATAAATTAAAACACAAAAAATAATAAATACTCTTTGTAAATGGTGTAAACTGTAAAGAATGATAAGCACTTTACTATTCTCACTCATTTTTTTGTTCACCATTTAGAACCAAATGTATTGAGGTGGGTATGACATTTTCTTTTAACATTACCAAAAATCATTAGAGTTCTGGTTCCATTTTTATCATTGATAAGATTACATAATTTACTTTTGTTGTTATATCCGTTTTATTTCTTAATACTTATTTTTGTAATAATTTATGTTTAGAAGTTTGTATATTGACTTTCTTAAACTGAAATCATGTTAGATGGAATTGTTTTTACATTTACAAATGTGTTAACAAGTTACAAAAAAATGAGGGAAATTTACCAAAATATAACAAAATTTTATCATCTTTATAATATAAAACCAACCTTACTTTGTCCTTATAGTATAATCTTTTTTATAATCCCAAAATTAGCTTTTTATTAATCAAATGAAACACAATCTCTAATTACTTTAAATATTAAAAAACTAAGTAAAAAATAAAAACAGAAAACAAAAAGCCCAAAATATTTGATAGTTAAATTAATTTAAATAACAATTAAATTAATTTTACAAATTAATTTAAAATTTTAATAAAATTTAAATTACCATAAATAATTAAATTACTTTAAATTACCACAAATAATTAAATTACTTTAAATATTTGACAAGTAAAAAATAATTAAATTAATTATATAGTTAATTTTGCTTATACTTTATTTTCTTGACAAGAAAATCGTTGAAACACGTTTTAGGAACGTAAAAGATTTCCAAATATTTTTAAAATATTTTTTAACAGAAATTTTAGAAATATGATTAATCTTATTCGTAAAATGTAGCTTCTACACTGTGTAAAGATAATATAAATAATCTTTATGCAATTCTATCATATGTAGAGTTTTGAGTTGTGTATAAATTTCGTATTCGTAGAACTTTAGAATTTCTCTTAAAAGTAAAAAATGCATTCAGAATAAATGTAGTAACCTTTAGAATGTGTAAAGTTTCATATTACTCATATTTAGAATTCTATTTAAAAGTAGATTACTAATTCTAAAGAAAATATAATAATTTTTTTAACTTGAAATTTAATTTCTATCATGCTCTTTTCGTAGAAGATAACATTTTTTTCGTAGAACATAATTAAAATTTCAATTTAACAAGTTTTGTAATCCAAAAATTACCAGTGTGTATATGAGTATTTTATTAATTGTTTCTATTTTATAATTTTTTGAATCATAAAACTATTTATTTCATTAATTTTTATAAATAAAAATGATAAGTGTGTCAAAATGAGAAGAAAAAGAATTATACTTTAAAAAAAGATGGTGAATTTTTATTTTATTTTAGCAAATTTCCCAAAAAATGAACAAGAGTTAATGTTTAGGAGGAAACGTATATATGGTTTGTCTGGGAAAAAAAGAGTTACCGAGGAGGTGTTATCGTAATTAAGTTAAATACCCTAATGTCTCTGATGTTTATATCCTTGCAAGGTAAAGGGAGTAAAAAACTACTTAAACAATATGATCGATCGGACTATCAAAAGGTAAAAATTATACAAATTACAATGGAAAAATTTCATTTCTACCATAAGTTTGATACCACTTTTCAAATTTACCTTTAATGAATGATTATTTCAAAAATATTTTAATTTTTTTTATGAAAATAGATTTAATTAGTTTTCTAAATATTTATAAAAAAAAATTAGAAACTCAATCTCACCGCTTTAACACTAAACCCTAAAAAATAATCACTAAAGTGTAAACGCAAATTTTAATAGATTTTTGATAGTGTGTATTTTTGCAAACTATTACTTAACTTATGGTAGTTTTAACAATTTCTCATTACAAAGTAAGTAAATAGAAGATGATAGGAATGAGACACATGGAGATACAGATCCGTGATTTTAATATTCAGATCTGTGTTTTCCGAGTATTTGGATTTGGATATCCGTCTAGATATTGTGATATCCGCGAATATCCGGATTCGGAATCCATTAAAATAATTAAAATATATATTTTTAAAATACAATAATTTTAAAATAATATATAAACTAAATATTTATACAAAATTTATCAATATATATATATATGACATATAATCTTAGTAAAATTAAATATAATATTATCACTTTTATTTTATGTATAAATACTAATATATCAAATATAATTATTATTCCGTTTTTAAATACTTGAAGTTTTAGAATAGTGCACGACTATTAAGAAATTTGATTAAAATATAGATTAAAAATTATTAACCAATTACAAAATAAATTACAAATATATTATTGATTGCACAGTTTTTGATAAAGTTAAAATTTTCATTGAAATATGAAACCATCATTTATTTTGAAATATCAAAAAAATTCTCAAACATCATCTATATTGAAACGAAGAGAGGGATAATTTTAAAATTTAATATATTTTAAAAACATAGATCCTGATCCGGATATCCAGACCTAAAATTAAAATATCTGGATCAATAATCGGTTTGGACGGATTTGAGATTTTACTATCTGGATCCCGCACCCTGAATAGCTTACTTTCGGAGAGGATTTAAAGCAAATATTAAATCGGATCCGAATCTCGGATAATGAATCTGAGACCTAAAAGATGAACCTTTAAAAACTTCGATGAAATGCTAACGCAGTGACACTGACAATGTACAAGTAAAGTGGGCATGACATTTAAGAATCAGTGCCTAAAGTCACAGCAATTTCGTATTAATTTGGGACCACGTTACCCCCTTATGACTAAGCCAATCGTGTGATGAATATTATTACCATATTTATTATACAAACTCTGATTTACGTATACACAGTTATAGATCCATATGCTCTTTTTGTTTTCCCTTTTGTCAACATATATACGGATCCACATATCTACGTATTAAGTACAAAATCGAGTTAGATCTTGGAAGAGGTACATATAGGGAATCCAATAGGATGTGGTGGTCACTAATATGCCATGTGTAGCACCTTGAATATCTAAGGACCACGCCATATTTATCGGATAAATGCTTGAACCTGAGCTTAACTTGATCTTGGTAATCCAAGCTTTAAAAGTGTACAGTAATTTGTAAGGGTGGGTGTTCGGGTATCCGTTCGGGTTCGAATCGGGTATTTTGGATTTTTGGGTATTTCGGTATAGTGATATAAAACCCGTTTGGGTATTTTTACACTTTGGAACGGGTTCGGATATTTTAATTCGGTTCGGGTATATCGGATATAATCGAAAATTGAAGGTTTTGATAAAAAAATTAAAAACACATGATTCTTGCAAAAAAAAAAAAACTATTCTTCCTCTCGTTTTTGTTACGTAACATGATCGAATAACACGATCGAGAGTACAAAACAACTCTATGGATGGAAAATATCCCTCCGATGAAGAATGACAATACAATGTGAAGTGACTCCGATTACAACAGTGACGTTTATGGTGGTGATCATTGATATGATTAACGTATCTGAGAAACCATACTGGTATTGTGAAAATAACAATATTTTAGAGAATAAGACTTTTTAGGGAAATAAAATGAGAGATGGTACCTTAATCTTTCACGTTTAGAAAGGATATATATATATATATATATATATATATATATATATATATATATATATATATATATATCATACCTTTAGGTTAGGAAAATAGTGGTTTTGCATTGATTTTATAATATTAATTAAATCAAAATTGGTTAAGGATAATCACTCACTATAATTTGGATGAGAAATGTAGATTTAGGCTAAGGTATACATATGTTCAGATGACTTTGGGTATTGTTTCGGGTTTCAGATATACCCGATCCGGTTCGGGTATCCAAACTTGTTCAATACAAAACCCGATCGGGTATTTTACTACTTCAGTTTGGATTTAGATTCAGGTATTTCGGGTCGTGTTCGGTTTCGGGTATCATGTAAAATGCCTATGCCTAGTAATTCAGGTGAACAATAAATTTATTTTTATTTTTTATTCTACCTTCTTTAGTAAGCTAAGTTTGTTTGACTTACCTACAAATTTAAACTTTCTTATAATCTCATATAGCCACAATTATCAAGATTAAGGGAATTAAGTTTCTCTCTCCCTCTCTCTCTCTCTCTCTCTCTCTCTCTCTCTCTCTCTCTCTCTTCTCTCTCTCTCTCTCTCTTCTCTCTCTCTCTCTCTCTCTCTCTCTCTCTCTCTCTCTCTCTCTCTCCTCTCTCTCTCTCTCTCTCTCTCTCTCTCTCTCTTCTCCATGTTCTTCACAATCTCTTCATATGCTCTCTTGTGTTCTTCATTCTATTCAAGTTAATCTCAGATTACATGGTATCAGAGCAATAAACTCATATTCTTTTCATTATTTCCACATCCAATCTATTCTATTCTCTATTCTTTTTTTATTTCTAGATTTGAACTTGGAAAACTCGAAGGTAAGTGATTGTTCCAATCACCCTTAAAGAGGTAAACTACTTGTTGTGGTCTAGAATGATCAAGATAGCTTTGGGTGGTCATGGTTTATGGAATCATGTAACTGAAGATGAAGCTCCTAAGCAAACAAGGAGATTATCCTTGTATATGAAGGCAAGTGGTTTCAAGAGAACCAACAAGTGTTGTCTATCATTCAAAACTCCCCAGAAGCATCAATTGTGGAGGCTTGCTCCTATTGTGAAACCACTAAGACGCTTTGGGAGACCCTTAAAAAGGTTTATGGGAATACCTCCAACTTGAGTCAGATATTTGAAGCAAATAAGGACATCAATGATCTCAGCCAAGAAGAGATGGAGTTTACCCAACACTTTAGCAAGTTTAGATCCTTATGGGCTGAGCTTGAGATGTTAATGCCAAGCTCGGTTGATCCGGCTATCCTTAATGAGAGGCGTGAACAAGACAAGGTCTTTGGCTTACTGATGACTCTCAATCCTACTTCAATGAATTGATCAACCACATTCTAGGGTCAGAAAAGCTCCCAACTCTTGAAGAAGTGTGTGGCCAAATCCAAAAAATAGCAAGGATCGCTTAGACTCTTCAGTGGAAAGGGAGATCTTGTGACTCCCAATAAAGGAGCAGTCAAGCATGAAGATAGGAGGTTTGGGTGTGGGTGTGTGATCACTGTAAAAAGAAGGGTTATACAAAGAAAATTGCTGGATGCTTTACCCTCATCTCAAAATTGCTGAAGAGCTAATCTCTTCAATGAAGCAACTGTTTCTTCTATACGGTTCAATGAAGGAGAAGGTAAGGCATTGGTTACCACTTTTTCTTATTTGGTAACTAATCAAGATGAGATGGTGAGGAGGTCTGACCTTGATGCTCTTATCAAAGCCTCAAGGAAAATTCTAGTAAAGTATTTGGCAAATCGTTTAATGCATCAAACATCTATAAGCCATTCATTGTAGATTTAGGAGCATCTCATCAAATCTTATCAGTAATTTAAAACCGGCTCTAGGAAATGTAGTGATTGCAAATGGAGATAAAATACCAATAAAAGGTGTATGAGATCTTAGATTTTTCGATAAAGAATCTAAAGCTTTTTATATGCCTAGCTTTACATCAAACTTATTATCTATGAAAAGGCAACCGCTGATCTAAATTGCAATGTTATTTTTATTTCTAATGATGTTCATTTTTAGGATATTAAGACCAGTATGTTGCTTGGAAAAAGGAGTATGCAAGGATGACTTGTATATGCTCAATGGCACCAACCCAACTTCTTATCTCTCATGTTCTTCTAGTTATGTTTCTGCTATGGATAACAATGCGATTTGGCATTCTAGAAAAGGGCACCCTCATTCTCGTGCTTTAGGATTGCTGTTGCCTAGTATTTCTTTTAAAAATAATGAATGTGAAGCTTGTACATTTGGTAAAACTTGTAAATCGATGTTTCCCATGTCTTCAACTATATATGAGAAGTGTTTTGGTTTGGTTCATTCTGATGTTTGGACTTCACCTTGTGCATCTCATAAGTATTTTATCACATTCATTGATGCAAAATCAAAATATACTTGCCTAACTTTGTTTCCTTCTAAAGATAGGGTGCTTGAAGCTTTCACTAACTTCCAACTCTATGTGACTAATATTTCAATGCTATCAAAATTTTAGATCCGCTAATGGAAGGAAGTACACTGGTCACGCATTCAAAAACCATTTAGCCAAGCATGAGATCATTAATCAAACAAGTTGTCCATACACACTACACAAAAATGAAGTAGCTGAAAGAAAGAACATTCATTTGATGGAGGTGGCTAGATCAATAATGTTCCACAAAAACGTTCCAAAGAGGTTTTGGGGAGATCTTGTGGTATCTGCACGTCATTTGATTAAACGAATTCCAACAGAAATTCTAAATTATGTCTTTCCATTTGAGGTATTGAACAAAACTAAACTATCTATTTGTCACTTACGTGTGTTTGGTTGTGCGTGTTTTGTTTTGATCCCAGGAGAACAAAGAAACAAGCTTGAGGAAAAAAGTGTCAAAGCTATGTTTATTGGATATTCAATAACTTAGAAATGATACAAATGCTATGTACCAGAAACCAAGAAATCAATGGTGTTTAGAGATTTCAAATTGTGTATACCAAGGGATTTTATGATGAGAAGAACTGGGATAACTTAAAGGATCTATCTCTTCCACCCTTGGACCGAGCTACAAACCTTAGACTCATTTTGGAGAGTTTTGGGATAAGCCAACCTAAAGAGAAAGATGAAACTATGGGTTAGGCACGCCTTTAGAATCTCAAGTTACTGAAGAAGACATCCACCTTGATAATGAGAGAGGCATACTTGAAGAACCAGAAGAAGGTGGTTCATCCAATCATGATCAAGGAGAAGTGTCTCAAGATTATGATCAAGAGAAAGATCATGAAAATGATAAAGAGGAAGATCAAGAGCCTGAAGAGGTGAAACCTTTGAAAGGATCACAAGGGTTAAAAAGCCATCTAAGTGGGTGGACACAAGAGTCTACTAACAACAAAACAATAGCTCATCCTATACAAGCGGATTACTCTCTTGCTCATTTTCCTAAACATCAAGTATTTATTGAAAAACTGGAACACAAACATATACCAAGGACATATAAGGAGGCCATGGAACATAAAGTGTGGAGAGATTCCGTAGGTGAAGAAATAGAAACCATGGATCGTAACCAAACTTATTATGAGGCAATCCTTCCTAATGGAAAGAAAGTTGTGAGCTCCAAATTGGTGATGATCATTAAGTACAAAAGTAATGGGGAGATAGAGTGGCATAAGACAAAACTGATAGCAATAGGTTTCACTCAAACATATGGAGAAGACTAATTGGATACATTTTCACTTGTTGCCAAGCTTCACACGGTAAAGGTTGTTCTTTCATAGCTACTTACTAACCTTGAGTGGGATCTTTGGCAGATCTATGCCAAAAATATATTTCTATAAGGTGAACTAGAGGATGAAATGTACATGACTGCCCCTGGTCTTGAGGAAATGGCCACACCAAGAAAGGTTCTTAGACTCAGAAAAGCTATTTATGGGTTGAAACAATCTCATCGAGCTTGGTATCACAATTTGAGCACAACTCTCAAAGATAGAGGGTTCAAGAGGTCCAAGTCTGACCAAAATCTCTTCACTCTACAAAGCACATGTATAGTGGTCATTCTTGTGTATGTTGATGATATCATCATCTCAGGAAATGACAAGGTTGGTATTCAATCCACTAAGGCATTTCTTAAATTTGTTTTTGATATAAGAGACTTTTGGATATGATGCAATGGAAGTTCAGAACTTTTGACTATTGTGATGCTGTTTGGGGTGGAGATAGAGTGAACAAGAAGTCTAAAACATGGTATTGCACATTTATTAGAGGCAACCTAGTGATAGGTCCTAATATTTACCTGTTGTAGACCATATTATAGGCTCTATTTGGAGTCTGTTTTTGTGTGTCTAGGATATGTTTAGTGTCTTTTCAGGTCCATGTACATTTTGAAGGCATTGTAGAGATTATGAGGCTTTCTAGAGCTCAGAGAGAGAGAGAGGAGGAGAAGAGAGAGAGAGAGAGAGAGAGAGAGAGAGAAGAGAGATTGAGGGAGAGAGAGAAGAGAACAGAGAAGAAGAGAGAAGAGAAGGAAGAGAGAAGAGAGAGAGAAGAGGAGAGAGAGAGAGAAGGAGAAGAGAAGAGACGAGAGAGAGAGAGGAAACCTTGTATCTGGTTAAATCGGTGCAAAAGTACGAGTCGCAGATAGAGCATTGCGCGATCGACGATCCACCCTTGCCCGTCGGAAGCCTCAGTAACCCAACTTCCACAAACTTACCCCGAATTGAAGCCCAAATCACAGAAATTAGAAGATTGTCCCTAGACGAGTTTTACCTAGTTTAATATTATCTTTTGTCAGTGTTTTTATGCAAAGGAGAGATTTTAGATATTTTGTCAGAATAAACATAGTATTTAGATCTAAAAAACCTCGACTTCTATCTATTATCACTCAATACCTGAAAAACCTAGGAAGTCTTAACTATTTTTATTACTTGTTTACAAACCAACAATCTCTCTTGTTACTTATTTCTAAAGTCATATTAATTTCCAAGCATAACTAATTTGGTTATCAAATATATTGTGTGCCCTTGCTCTTTGTGGATTCAATCCTTAAGTACTACAGCTGAACCTTTTATTTGAGAGAGTAATCAATAGCTCTATGGTAATTTGAGCACGTAGCAAATTTGACGCCGTTGCCGGGGAGTAAGGATCGCCATTAGATTTATATTTCAACTTTTGTCTAGGTTTCTTTTCAGTTTACTTACAATTTTTTTTTGTTTTCTTTTGTCTTTTAGGTGCATGTCCAGCAGTACCAGAAGCAAAAAGGAAAAATACTTAATTTTCTCAGACCCAACAACCCTCAAACATAGCATCCGTAAGGAGAAACGATAAGCATCGATCGACGCCAACACTTCTTCGTCGATTGACACTCATCTTCTTGAACCGATTGACACCAATACCGAGGCATCGACCGATGGTGATTCCCGAGCAGAGTGGTTTCTATGCAGATCATAACTAAGAATGAGAGAGGGGACATGTATGACATCAAAGGTCATCTGTGTAATTCAACAATTTAGAAAATTGATGATCAGGAGATTGTAATCCTTGAACCATAAGAAGCTGCTGGTAGCTCAAGCTGGAGCTAAAAGCCCATGATGATCTACCCAGAATGTTCGTTGTCTACAGTCGTCCAGATAAATTCTATGCCAACAGATCTGCTATTCGTCCTCCGTATTTCCAGAGAAACAATTTTGAGCTAAAGCTAGCCTATTTACACTTTTGCCACAAACACCATTTCATGGTCATTTTCATGAGCACCCTATGGATCATTTGGAGCGATTCGAGGATCTTGGTGACTGCCATCAAATCTAATGGGAGTCCATGAGGACTAGCTTCTATGCAAGCTCTTTAAATGTTCATTTACTCGAGATGCTTCATACTGGTTTAAGCAGCTACCACCAGGATTTCTTACATCCTTGGACAAACATAAAATACCCTTCCTGCATAATTTCTTTGATGATCCCAAAGCTGAGGATTTGAGGAGCACAATTGCTACATTCAAACATGAGCCTGCAAAGTCTTTTAGAAACTCCTTGATCAGATTCATACCCTACCAGAGATTGTCTACACCATGGATTCAATGAAGTGCAATCTTATCAGCACTTTCTTCAAAGGTATTGAGTTATCATACCTGATGGCTTTAGACAGCACCAGCGAATAAAATTTCTGCATTAGGAGTCCATAAGAGACTACTAGATTGATAAAGAATTTGACAGCTAGCAACATCACCAAGAACAATGATCATGGGAAGATGAAATCAGCCCCTACATTGACCAAAGATAAGATGGAATAATTAAAAACCAAGTTGGACAGTGTTCAGAGGTTTATGAAGAAGCAAGTTAGCTTTGCAGAAGATGTAGAAGCTATAGGATCTGACAATGAGAAAGGGTGAAGAAGAAAATGTGAACTGTTTTGGTGGAAATGGATTCCAGAGATATGGGAACTAAAGCCGCAAGAACTCTTATGGCAAATGTCAGAGGAGTATCTACAACCAAGGATCATAGGATCTGAGACCCTACATTAACAATAGAACCTATGGAGCCTTCTTACTGATCAGAACACCCCATCAGATACCTAGGAGAACAAGATTGAACCCATGACTGACAAGGTTCTGGAGGGAAAACAGAAGATGACAGTGGATTGCAATGGAAATATTGATGATGTCTATGCCAACTTCAACATTAAGTTTGAAGGCTCTCAACACCCATGTGAAGAAGCTAGAGAATTAAGTGGTTCAAACTAGTGAAGCTGTGAGGAAACGAAGAAGCTTTTATCAAGAAAAAGACCGAGGCTGGACCAGAAGCACCACTCCAGTGCCATCACTAAATGATGATTTTTGGCAATTTCTGGAAGAAGTTAGGCACTAGGAGGAAGAATTTTGTTAGAATCCCTTGCCCTATTAACGACCATCGATCTAAATCCACAGCTAAGATAATCCATGGAATCGTCTGAAGAGATGGAAATCGATTCGATATCAAGACCCTGCCATCGATCGACTACAAATCGAAACGAAAGATGTCGGTTACAAAGCATAAACATGTGTCTTTATATAATAATAGGCACTCCGAAACACACCCTACCCAAACCCAGACAGACATATAAACCGATACCTACAATAATTTAAGAAGCTATGGAAATACATCCTAGAGGAAAGAATAAGGTCCCTAAGCATCGTAGAAGGGAAGCCAATAACAAAGAGATGGACAAATTTACTAGAGAGTCCTTAGAATTCCCTTTAGAAACCCAATTCAAGGAAGCTTATTACATTCAGCAGATTGTGGATGTTCTTCAGCAGAAACCAAAGAGACTGATAAGGACATTGAAAGAATGTTCAATCATCTTGAGGGAGAAGATAAAGCAGAGGGTTCAATTGAAGAAGAGAAAGCAACCCTGGGAAATTTGTTTTTCCCCTGCAACATCAAGGGACATAACTACTCTCATGCGCTCTGAGAAACCGTTTCTTTAGTAAGCATTATGCCAAGAACCATGGCAGAGGTGCTAAGCTTAACAGTGGAGCTTTCTAGTGATTCATTCACTTTTATTGATTGCTCTAAGGTGAATTCATGAGGCATAGTCAAAGACCTCCAAGTGAAAATCGGCAATACCCTAATTCCTATAGAATTTCATGTCTTGGACGTCCAAGTGGAGCAAGATTCATCCCTACTACTTGGAAAAGGTTTCATGGCCACGGTAGGAGAAGTATGTGACATGAAGCCAAACATGTTGTATCTATCTCTTATTGATAACTACTATGAGCCTGTTCAAACTAGAACCAAGACTTCTCTCATTGATTAGTTTCATGAAACAAGACTTATGGCTACATATTTCTGCAATTTCGAACAAGAGAATGAGTCGAATAATGGATCATCGATCGACACCCATCCCATACAATCGGTCGACACCCCCCTTGGACATCGATCGATGGTAACCCCTGACCTAAGGCAAGATACAACTAACCTAGATTACGATGAATCTTATCTTGAATAATAAGCAATCGAGTATCGTGCTCTTGCACTAGAGAAGCTGGAAATTTCAGAGGATCTGAAGTAACCTTGTTGGCGACATCGATCGACGGTGGCCTTATACCATTGATCAATGCTAATCTGACAGAATACAATGCAGTTTATGGTTATATCAGAACATATGAGTTCGGAATTATAAGGGATCCACAAGGATATGCACGAGAAATGGATGGATGAATTCTCAACGTACCTAAGGAAGATGTAGCAGACGTACTCGCAATGGCTAATGTATCAGGAAACCTCTTCAGACAACAACAACAACATGACAAAAATTTCATATACAACTTAGCATCAATCGATGCACCAATGATGCCATCGATCGACACTCACCCTACAGAGGACTTCGCTGGTTAAAAATTAGAACATGAAGTGTTTGATACATAGAATTTTGATTATGGGGAAGAAAGAGATGAGTATGGCCTCTACAAAGACAAATATGGAAATGCACGAGCTATTGATGGCAGAGTCATCAACGTGTCAAAGGAAGACATCAGAGACATTCTTCAGAGAGCAGCCATTTTTTAACACACTTGTTTCTGTTTGCTAGAGTATGGAGAAATTTGAGAGGACAATTCCCGAGACAGAAAAATACATGCAGAGCATAAGTATATGACATGGTAAAAGTCATCTACAGAGCCCATGAGATGTTGATGGATGACTACTATAAGAGTGTTGATGATATCCATTACCCATTCAACAACAATATTAGCTGGTTAACTACATGCATGGAGGAGATGAAGCAAAAAATGGACTCTACTCATCAGATGATTAAGAGACATCACACAAATGGAGCAGACAAGCACCATCGATCGACGGGCGAGCTCGACCATCAATCGACGCTTCACGCGGACCATTTAGACAGAGGCTGGTAACCAAGAAGGTGCTAGAAGAAAAACTTGATGGAGTTTATGAATCTTAGTACATGATGATGGAAGAAATCTCCAGGAGATTGGATGAACATGTTTATACCCATATATAGCAAGACTGGCTGGTTACACAAACACATTGACAACCTTGAGGAGAGGATGAGTCAAATTGAGATCACCAAGGAGAATATGGACAGCCAAAGAACCAGAGGAAAGAAGTCATAAGAAACATTGTTGGTACCTTCGTTTTCAGATGAGCAAAGAATTTGGTTTTCAAACAAGTGATACTTTACCCCCATCTTAGTCCAAACAATGCTAAGCGTCAAGCTAAAGACTATAACCAAGAGGTGAGTGGGAGACAACCTAATATTAGGTATGTTTTAAATTTATTTAATTTTTATGATTTTACTAATTTTCGTATTTTTTTATTTGTAGTTAAAAAACCCTGAAAGATCTAGAACCAAGCCATCTGTCGACGACGGAGCACAACCATTGTGTTGATACCGAACACCATCGTCCGATGACATGACATTACCATCGAGCGACACTCGTAACAGAGTCTGGTATTTTCTACAATCCTTATTACTTTTAATTATGTTTAATTTTTCCCACCTAAACGAGACGAGATAACATTGAGGACAATGTTATTGAAGTCTTGGGGAGGTTTAATGATATTTTTTCTATTTTGAGTTTTATTCTTATGTTTTTTGTTGAGTCAAGAAAGAGATTATGATCAGATTTAAAAATTTACTTATTATCTAACTATTCTATAGCATCATTCTAGATTTATTGATTGCAGAGAGTACTATAGATACCAAAGTGGATCATCCTGCCACTATATCACACTTACTTATAAAGTTTGAAGGAACCGAAGTTAACATCCAGCCTAATTTGACTTATTTGCTTGCTTTGGGGTTTGACATACATTGGTTCGATTTCCTCTTGCAATTCTAGAAGGTAAAAGTCTGTGTGGTTCTGATTCCATTTTCTTTGATCTCTTCTGCATCTATAAAAATAAAAGATTGAGATGATTTCCTGAAAGATGCAGAGGGGTATGTAAATTACATGTGACCCGCATTATTCTAATTGAGAAAAGAAAGATCACACACTGTGGAAGCAGGGATATGAAAATTACATGTGACCCCATTATTCACCTATGCTTTGTCAAATATAAAGAAAAAAAAAGATGAACAAGATGGACTGTATCAGCATCATTGATTCATTGGACTTATAAAAATGATTCAGAGAAGAGAGAATAGGGAATAAAATGATTAGAGAAGACTGCATGTGATTCAGATACTTACAGGGATAAGAGTCCATTTTTTTTCCTCTGATAGATACTCCCATGGTAAAGCCTATACTTTTCTTTTATGCAAGAAATGAGGTTAGTAGAGGGGTGGGTCAAGCTAGTATTTGTTAAGTTGTTGGTAGAATGGATTTGGTTGCTATATTAGGCTAAAGTATATAAAGTTTCTCTAAGATTGACACTTGTTTGAAGTGGTTGCAGCATCGTAAAGGTGATAATGATAAACTAGAGATTTTGTGAGTCCCTGTGTTTTCAAACCTCTTCTACAGGTTTATTCTTGTTTCGCTTAAGGACAAGCAAAATGTTAAGTCTAGGGGAGTTGATAAGTCCTAACATTTACCTATATTAGACCATATTATATGACTTATTTGGAGTCTTTTATGTGTCTCTAGGATATGTTTTAGAATCTTTTTAGGTCTATGTACATTTTGGAACGTTGTAGAGATTATGAAGGCTTTCTGGAGCTCAGAGATAGAGAGGAACCTCATAGTTGGTCAAATCCAACAAAGTACAAGCTGAGATAGAGCAACGCACCCTTTGCCGTCGATTGACGTGCGTCATCGATCGACGGTCGAAGCGCAGTATCCTAAGTCACAAAGTACCCGACTTAAAGCTCAAGTCACGAAAATTAGAAGATTGCCCCTAGACGAGTTTTACCTTGTTTATATTATCTTTGGCACTGTTTTATGCAAAGTGAGTGATATACCCCTATTATTTACAAGTTTTAGGTCATGTTATAGACCCCTATCTGGAGTCTAAAATGTGTTTCTAGGCTATGTTTTAGAGTATTTTCAGGTTTAGGTAAGCTTTGGGAGAACTTTGGTGATTCTAGAGCTTTTTGAGGTGTAGAACTTCGCATACACGTAAGATTTTTTGCTATGGATGGAGACATTCCCACGGTGCGATTGAGGCTGAAATTTTTACACAAATTAGCGATTTGAGTGATATTTCCAATGCCACTGTTTTGAGGTTCATCTGACGGTTAGATATAAAGTTATTTCTGTTTTACTGAAGAGTGGTCTGTCTGTCTCGCGAGAGGAAGTTGTCAAGAAGATGAAGGATTGTCGATCGAGCGGCACAACCTTAGTGTTTATCAATGGTTATTCTAGAAGACGTGCCATAATTGTTTTGGGGCCAACTGAATCCCAGAATCCTCCACAAAGTACCAAAATACCCCTGGATGTGTTTTTGACTTATTTTATGTTTTGTTAAGCCATTGTTGACGACTATGTTTTACTCGTAAGAAGAGAAGAGCTTAGGATTGGAGAGAGAGATCTGAACACCTTTAAAGAGAAGATCTTGAAATCCCTTTATCTCTTATCTTATTATTTATACAATTCATTCAGTTATTTGTTATGTTTCTCATAATCATGTCTCAGTAGTTTGCTTTTAGATTTAGGGTTCTTCAAATGTGGCTATGAATTTTTAATCACAAAAAATTGTTAGGGTAATCATCTAGTTCTTTGTTTAAGTTCTTCGTTTAAGTTCTTCTTAATGCTGAGTTGAATTTGATCACTTCAACCCTAGATTATATGAATTATTAGCGCAAGCGAGAGCCTGGCTATAACCCTGAAACTTATCTTAAACAATCTAAAACCATAGTAACAAACGAGAGTTGAATTAGAAGTTTAGATAACATATCAAACATAAAAATCGTATCTGTTAGGAGTAGCATTGATCGAACACGACATAGTGGCCATCGATCGATGCTCAGTTGAGATTCACGAGAGTGATCTCCTAAACCCTAGAGTTTGAGTTCGAGAACGGGTACTTATTTAAACCATTAGCAATCTATTAATCAACATAATTTAGCTTACCTGAGAATTCCTTCTAAGTCTACTCTTTCACTTAAGTCTTTACAAACCAATCAATCAATCCTTGAATCACTACTTACTAAATCATTGTTAGTGTCTAGCTTTAATTCGAAAACAAATAGTCTATTGTGCCAATCCTAGAGTTATTGTGGATTTGATCCCTAAGTAATACAATGAACCTCTTATTTGAGAGAGTAAAGTGAGAAATATGGTTAATTTGAAAGTGAAATAAAACCCCACATCAGTGAGCTTTTAGATACTTTGAGAATAAACATATAGTTTGAGTTTTTGGGGAGAAGATAAAGACTTCTCAAGCTTTGGCATTTGAATCACACTTTATATCCCTATTATTTATCTTATGTAGTGTTTTATGTTTATGGTTATGTTCTACTTAGCTATGTATGAGTAGTCACATTGTTAGATTTAGGTTTATTATTGGTTTTGTTGGATTAGCCAAACAAAGATTTTTTAAGATGATGATTTGATCTATCATCAGTATTGTAATTATTGCTTGTGTTCTTGATTAACTACCTAGAACCTTGAACTTAGGATAATTGGTACTGCGAGAATATGATCACTACCTGAATAAATCTTGTTTAGCTTAAATTACTAGGTACAATTGAGAGAATGGTCTAGTAATTTTTAAATGAACCAATCGAATCTGATTTTAAATTCTTGACTAAGAAAGCCATCGATCGATTGCCGTTTGCATACCATCGATCGACGGTCATCCGAATTTGCACACGAAAGTTGTATACTCTGAGATTAGCTATAGAATAGATATAAATTTATGATATCTTTACTAATTGAATTAGTGTTCTAAGATTGAAAACCCCTTGGCTTCTATCCATTATAATTCACTACCTATAAACCCTAGATAATATTATTTATAATCGATATTTTTTTTTGGCATTTTACATATGAAGTGAAGAAATTTAATAAAATTTTCACAGAGTAATCCCAGAATTCCAATCCGTTTTCTAGGTTTGGAAAAGTACGGATTTTCAAGAACGGGGAAAAGCGAGATTCTGAGCATGACCTCGGCCAACTTTTGCATCAACCTCCAGCTCTCATTTGATTGGGATGAAATTTGGAATGGGTACACTTGATGCCCTGGGCTCTGACGCGTGGCCTGTTGAAGAATGAGCCGGCCGGCGACTCATAGGAGTGGCTTGGTTAAGGGAACCCACCGGAGGCGGTTTTTCAATGAAAGTGCGGTCGTCGGGTGGCTGAACCAACCCCTACGCGGATCAGCTATTTTCCTTACTTGTTTACAAACCAACAATCTCTCTTGTTACTTATTTCTAAAGTCATATTAATTGCCTAGCATAACTAAGTTGATTATCATTGTGTGCCCTCACTCTCTTTGGATTTCGATCCTTAAGTACTACAACTGAACCTCTTCTCTTAGAGAGTAATTAAGTAGCTCCAACGTATCACCTAGTCATTTGAAGAGTAAGAAGAAGAAGGTAGTCTTTGTTCAAGCGTAAAAGCGGAATACATAGCCATGAGAAAGATGACCAATGAGCTCATTTTTCTCAAATCTCTTCTCAAGGACTTGGGAATTGAATCAATGAGCCAATACCATGCACTGCGATAATCAAGCAACCATTCACATTGCATCTAACTCAGTGTTTCATTAGAGAACCAAACACATCGAAGTGGATTGTCATAAAGTAAGGCGAATGGTGGAGCAAGGAGTGATTCTTCCATGCTGCACAAGGAGGTATGATCAACTAACTGACATCTTTACCAAAGCAGCCATTACAAAAGTTTGTGAGTTTATTCATTCGAAGCTTTTGGACTCATAGATATGTTCAGTCTCATGTCTCTAGGCCATGAAGTTTATACTCTTTTTCCTAAGTGTGGTTTTGTCCCTGTGGTTTTCCGCACGTCATTTTCTTAAAAAAATAAGATAGATCTTCATGGTTCCAAGCTTGATCTCCGGTTGTTTTCTATTGTCAATTTGAGGAGAGGTGTAAAAGTGTACGGGTAATTCGGGGTGAATAATAAATTAATATTTTGCCTTATTATTCTAGTTTTTTTTAATAATTTGGATTCTCTAAAAAGTTAAACTCTTTTTATAATCTCTCGTAGCTACAATTATCAAGAGTAAGAGAATTAAGTTTTTCTCTCTATTCTCTCCTCTCCACATTCTTCACAATCTCTTCATATTTCTTCATATTTCTCTTGCGTTTTTCATTCTATTCAAATTAATGTTGATTCTTTCACATGCTACAACCTAATTAGTATATACGTACTCAATACGGCAATGAAGGCCAAAATCCATCACTGCTATTGACGGACCTTTCTCATGTTTGCCGTCAGAGGCACGGCACAATCCACCGCAAAAGAAAATAAAGTTTTTAAAAAGTTTTTTCCCATCAATTTGTTTTCCTTATCCGGTTATCCAGAAAAAGGTTTTGCGGAAACCACCAAACTGCTTTAAAAATAATAATTTGGAGGCTCTCTTGCCCATAAATTTATAATTCTGGAAATGAAACAACATTTTGACCAAAAATAAAATAAAAACGAAACAACATTAAATATGTAAAAAGTGGAAACCTTGTAAGCTATCCATCGGCCTCTTTGTTCAACTCCACGCGGTTTCTTCCATGATTAGACCGTAAGCAATGACATATACAACAATCAATCTCAATACTTTTATTACTGTATCGAGTAGCCTTTTGGTATGTACACAAATCTGGCGCAGGCGGCAGGGTAATCAAAGATCAAGATCAAGATCAAGATCAAGATCAAGAGATGGACTTGTTTCTTAACAAATATGACTTGTTTCTTAACAATTCAAGATCAAGAGATGGGACTTCTAGGATTGGCGTTCAAACTCTTTTTTTATTAAGGGTCTCGTGTAGCGATTACTGGAGTCTGTGGATGTAGGTTATTGTAGTTTTCAAGTGTTACGAAACGATTTGTATGAATAGTACATCGGTTAAAATTGTTGCATTTTACGAGATATTTATGACTAATTGATTATAAGATACTATAGCGATTTAATAATAAATTACCAATATTAATATATTATAAAATATCAAAAACATATTATTGAGATAAATATAATAATCATTAATATAATATAATAAATAATAATATTACTTTTCTTTTAATTTAGATGAAAGTTATAATTTCAAAAAAATGTTAAAAATTTTATATTAGAACTTTTAAAATATTATTTTGTTTAGTATATATATATATATATATGTTGTGTGTGTTGTGTATATATATGTATATATATCTATTAATGTTTAAAATTATAGTGAATATTTTTGGTTTAAATTTTTTATAAAATAAGTTATGACATTGTTTGTGAATTTAAATTAAATTAAATATATATATATATATATATATATATTTCACTTAAAAAAAATTGAAAATATTTTGTATATTTATTTATCCACCGGCAACCATAAATGCTAGCGGGAACCAATTTTTAATTTAAGTGGTTTGGAGTGGTTTGAAACGATTTATAATAATTTTTGTGATTATTGCAAAATGCTCACAAACGCTATCAACTGCAAAAGATACCAGTTAGACCTTAATAATCAATAGTTGCATTGCAAAAAAGGAAACTGATACCAAGTTTCTCATTAAGGTCACAAATGGCTCTGTTGTAAGATAAAGAAAAATCCCAATACAATAGTCAAACTAAACGAAATGATATGATATAAAGTACATGACAAAAACACTAGTGGTAAATTCAAACTTCATGTCAAAGGCAAGGTAGCAGTGGCTGCACCAATGTCTTTGATCAAAACCTGAATAGGCTAGATTACCATTTGACTTGGATAAGTTATCAACGACTCTTAAGAATAATATTCATAAACTTAAAGATAAGTTGAATGATATCTATCTTTCTAGTATTAGTTGTAAGCTCAAGAATATTTGGAACTTGAAGCAGATGGACAAGAAAACAAATTGAAGTTTTTCATGGATTACTTGTGGGAGCAAGCGAGAAGAGGAAACTTGATTTTAAGAGGCAACGAAGAAATTCAATCAATAATTAGAAAGATATATGGAAATTAAGAGATATATAAGAAGAAAGAACTTAATGGGAATTAGGTAGAAATCAAGAGAACTCACAGGAAAATTAGGTTTAGTAGAAATCAAGAGAACTCACAGGAAAATTAGGTTTAGGCTTTTTGTGAGAGATATCTTGAGAAAACTGAAACGCAACAGTTTGTTGTGAAAGATCATTTGTGCAATTAGAAATTAGTGAGTGGGTAAAACATAATTGGTTGTCACATTAATACTGGTTGAAAAGGTTTTATAGATTATTCTAAGGATTTCTAATAAAAATATCGATTATGAAAATCACTTGTGTCATATATCTTTTATATACCATCGTGGTAGGTTTTACATTAGTTAGTTACAATTCTGATGGACTGGATGGAACTTGGGAGGGATCTGTTGAGACACAGGAGAGAGAGACATATCTTAGGAACTGATTTGAAGCTGGAATTCCACGTAGAATAACCGAAAGAGGGGATGGCTAACGTTGCATTTTGAAGATATTAAGGAAGATTAACAAAATTGTCTTAGATGTGTCATATAGATTGCTCGTGGAGATTAGCAAGTTTTGGAAACTTTGCTTAATTTTAGAGGTGTCAATAAGTAGTCCATGGAAAACTAATCTTTACTCATAATGACTGGTTTTGCTTTCAGGACAACCTGGTTGATGTACGTACGTCCCCATTACTCTTATAACTTGAACCACTAGTTTGGATTTTTTTTTTGTATAATTCTACTTATAGAGGATGACAATGACATTTTTCAAACATATTGTTATGAATTAGTGAAGATGATATACATATTAGTTTGCATTCTCACATACATAGATGAATTCATGAGTTTAAGGAAACAATTTCTTCATTCTTCCGTTCTTATTTTCCATGCAATTTGAAAACCAAAGTTTGATTTAGCACATATATAATGCTAAGTTTAACTGATGATTCTCCAATAACCACTCATTTGAGGGAAAACATCAAAAAAATGAGGGAAATATTCTACAATGATACACCATTTTGAGGAGGAAAATGATTTTACGGCAGCTGGGACACAAGCTTCTTTATTCTGCAGACCGGGAAAACCTAAGAAACTATGAAAAAACAGTCTTTTGTATGCTGATGATCTTGGCGAGCCTTCTACGGTTCATGCTAACAGACCTTTGGATCCTTGAACTGATTGGAGCCGACGTGAGAGTTCAGGATTCTTTGAATAAGTGGATGCTCCAACATACACTAATACTCCTGCTGACATTTCCGGTGATCGTCCAAAGCTTGGAAGAGAACAAACGTCTTGTGAATATTCCCAAAGACACGGTAGTTTCTTTGTACTCTGTTTATCAATGATCGCGATAAACCAAACAGTTTGTTTAGAAAATTAAAGGAACAATTGTTCTAGTGGAAAATTAAAGAAAATACGGCAAAGTTGGCAAGGATGGAGTTTTCTTTAAGTATCATCACTTCCATCTGACATGCTCTTTTTTTCTTGGATTGACTAGATGATGGCGAGACTACAAGGATTCATTGAAAATAAAGTCGGCGAAACTCGAGAAGAAGTCCAATCATTACGAATAGATTAGGGGCTCAAATCAAGAATATTAGGAAGCTGGTTGGTAAGAAAATGCCCCTAAAAAACAGAAGAAAAAGCTAGTCATCTTCAAACCCAAATTGAAGTGGCGAAGGCGACAAATGCGTTCTTAGAAGTAAACCGGGATGACATTTTCATGAACCTTTTCTCCAAATTCGTTGACTAAGACAGTCTTGTGATGAATGCATTCTCAAGGTTGCGAGATAATGCTCATGCGTGATGTCATCTAAATTCTCTTTGAAGTTTAAGAAAGTTCAAACGGTTGATGGTGGAAAAGATAGAGGTAAACTGAAAGATGCTGCTTCTGAGCCAAGCAATCGTGACAAAGAATGCTTGACAACTGATCAAAAAGGTCTTATTTGTTCCAAAGAAACCATGGATCAGCTCGAGAAGGACAAAGATCTATTTCACAAGGAGATAGAAGACATGGACGTCATTGTTTGAGCAAGATTTATCAAATAAATCCGGCCCACAAAATACCCCAATCAAGACGGAGTGGACCGAAAATGAAGAGACACCGTCGGTGAATCCCAACTATTTCTATCCAAAAGGACTACCTCACAGCCTAAGGTAGCGAGCTCCAAGTTTGCGAATTACAGCTTAGAGTCCAGTCACCTCGCGCTCAAGCGGTTAAACAACATGTCAAAATTCCAGAGTTAGGCATGGAATATGCATCCTACATATGCGGAATAGTGAGCGAGCTGATCATCATAAAAGGAAATTCAAGATCATTATCTCATACACCATCTTGGACTTACTCGCTCAAGATTTAGATTACTCTATCTCTTTTGGATTCTCTTATCTTTGTTCTTTGTTCTTTGTGTGTTACGGATTCATTATCATTAATATATCAGTCCAGTTTGTGCAAACTATTTTAGAGATTTTATTCACAATGACCCTTTCCCCACCGTTTTCCTAAACTTTCTTCTATTCATATTAAATTTCTGATTGCGGGATTTTTGTTCCCACGGTCATCCAGATTGAAGAACATGATTGTTCCTATCCCCGATTGCGCAGCCCCCTTGGATCAGCCTCAACATCATGGTGGTTCAGCATCTAGGCTTGAGCTCTTCAGTGTTGAACGAGTTTGGATCAAACTCTGAACTGATGTCGCTTGAAGCTCTTGCTGCCTCTGAATTGGCCTCCGAGCCGGTTGTTTAAAGGAAATGGATATGTGAAGATGAAATGTAAGTTTTATTGAACTTTCTCTCTTAAGTCTTTCGATTACACATAGAGTTTTATTGAACTTTCTCTCTTAAGTCTTTCGATTACACATAAGAGTTTTATTTATACAAAGATAGGAAGCCCTAGTGACAAAGGTGATGTTCGCTTGCTCATCTAGGTGATCCATCTCGGCGAGGATTCATATTAATGTTTGTTTAGTGCATTAAAATGCAACATTCAGATGGATCACTCAACTACATTTTTGAAAAACTCATTTCAAATTCTCACCCAAATGATAGTGAGTTTTCATGATGCATCAAATTCAGTCCAAAATGATAAATGAAAAAATAATCTTTTAATTTAAAATGATTTTTAAATTTTAATACCATAAACTACATATTATTTTGGTTTCAGATTTTTATGAAAATTATATTTTTCCATCCAAAACCGTAAAAATGATTTTTTCCTGTCAAAACCGTAAAAATCAACTTTTCCACAAAATTGTAAAAATATAATTTTCTGCCAAAACCACAAAATGCATTTTTTTCGCCAAAACCGCAAAAATACATTTATCCGCCAAAACCGCAAAAAATACATTTATCCGTCAAAATCACTAAACGTATTTTCTCACCAAAATACAGTTTTCCTGCTAAAAACTTACTTCCCGCAAAAACGAAAAACACATTTTCCCGCCATAAACACAAAAACACACTTTCCGGGCCAAACCACATTTTCCCATAAAAACCACAAAATATATTTTCCCGCTAAAACGCAACTTCCTGTCAAAACCGCAATAACGTACTTTTCTGCCAAAACCGCAAAACACACTTTTCCGCTAAAATCGTAAAAATGCACTTTCCCGCTAACACTGGCAAAACACACTTTTTGCTAAAATCGTAAAAATACACTTCTTCTGCCAAAACCGCAAAATACATTTTTCCTGCCAAATTGCACTTTCCCGTTAAAACGTATTTTTCCGTCAAAACCGCAAAACACACTTTCCCCTAAAACTGTAAAAATACATTTTTTGGCCAAAAACCTTAGACGATGGGTAATTTTTCGGCAAACCGCAAAAAATGAAATTTTCTGCCAGAAACCGTAAAATATACTTTTCCGTCAAACTCAAACACATTTTTCTGCCAAAACCGTAAAGCATGTCTATTTTTGTAATTTTTAGTCACAAGTGCATCTTGATCGCAAATGTAAGTTCAAAAAATTAAAAGCAAACAAATATAGTTGTCATATCAGATGCTTCATTTGGATGCAGATAAACGGAAATACAGAAACAAACAACACCCAGGATGAACCAATTGATAAGACATCTAGATAGACCATCTGAATGCACCTTTGAGATGTACAGACGAATGGGGCCCAAAGACAGATCTCATCATCATGTGTCAGAACAGGCATAATCAAGGGCTGTAAAATGATTGGACAGCTGGATCTGAAACGCTCATTATCTTTCCATGCAGCTTGATGTCACTGCAGGTACGTTGCTTTTGACGTGGATAGGATCAGATGACAGTTGTGGTTTGTTTTGACTCACAAGAGACTGATCCTGATGGGCTCTACGCTTCGTGTGGCTCAAGTGAGATGAGCCTACTCATCTTTCTGCATACATTTTGGCCTTGCCTTATTTGTTTCTCTCGTTAACTTAACATTGTTGTTGCTCTTGGACTGCATTCATCTGTTTCATTTTGCAGAGAGGATATAGGTTGAGGAGGCCTTCTCGATAATAGCCCCCCTCAAACTTGGTGTGGGTGGTACATCAACACCAAGTTTGAATCTAAAAGACCTGAAAGCTTTAGATGGTGAATACTTTGTGATGATATTGGCCAACTGAAGTCTTGCAGATACATGTTTAGCGACCAAATCACCTAATGCCACATGTTCACGCACAAAGTGATAGTCTATCTCGAAATGTTTTAATCTCCTATGGTATGCCAGGGTTGGCAGTGAGATGGACAGCAGAGAGATTGTCACAGATACAACTCCCAGAGTGATAGGTTGAGGCACACCAAGTTCACGCAAAACAAAACAAATCCAAGACAGTTCTGTTGCAGCATCTGAGAGAGATCGATAATCGACTTCAATGGAGCTTCGAGATATAGTTAGCTGCTTTTGGAGGACCAAGAGATGAGATTTGATCCTAAAAAGGTACAGAAAGCCTCCTGTTGAGCGTCGAGTAGAAAAGCATCCTCCCCAATCATTATCGCTGTATGCACAGAGGGTGAAGTATGTATCGTTTGAGAAGTTAATTCTCATTTGCAGTATTCCCTTCAAATAACGCATGATCCTTTTAAGAAAGTTGAAATCAAATAAATAGGGAGCATGCATTTTCTGACACGCATAGTTGACGGCGAATTGTATATCAGGGTGTGACAGTGTGAGATATTGAAGCTTGCCTATCAAGCTTCTAAAGTAGGCCAGATTAGAGAAGGGAGGATCATGTTGTTTCTGAGGTTCAGTGACCTTGTTGAGCTGTAATGGCAGCGATGTTGCAATTGGAGTGCAGTCGCGCATAGAAGCAAATGCAATAATATCCATAGAATAATGTTCTTGACTAAGAAACAATCCTTTTCGTGAAATGTTGCTTGAATACCTAGGAAGTAGTGCATCTGACAGATGTCCTTCATGTGGAACTTCTTGTTCAATTCTTCAAGAAGCTTGGTCATGAAAGAAGAACTGTTCCATGTAATCAACATATTATCAACATATAGAAGCAGCATAACCACATTCCCTGCCGTATGAGTAGAAGAAGAGAGATGGGGTTTTTGAGGCTGCATACAAAACCGAACTCCAGTAGGTTCGTGCTAAATTTGTCAAACCACCCCCTCGGTGACTACTTCACTCTGTATAATGCCTTATGTAGAAGACAAACATGATCTGGTTTTTGTCTTGTCAACAAATCAGCAGCTTTTCGCATGTAAACAAGTTCAGTAAGATCACCATGAAGAAAGACGTTTTTAACGTCCATTCTGCTGACCATTCCATTTCATGACAGTAGCCCCTCTACTCTGTTTTGAATGTGACATCTACATCTGAGATTGAAGTTGCAGTCCCTACAACAATTCTTAGCACAAACCCTGTAGAACAACTTGGTCATGGTTTCAGCAGAAGAGACCTCCGAATAAATTTACGGACTATGTGGCTACAATTTTATGTAACTCATCTCTAACGGATTCTATCTATCTGATTACTGATTATATCTCATCCTCTCCCTTCTCTGAAAGTCATCAAGCCGATATCATGGCTATCAATTCCTCAGTTAAACCACAGTTTTATAAGGAAGCTGTAAAGTTAGAAGCATGGTGCAACACAATGACTAATGAAATAATTGCGCTTTAGGATGATAGAATTTCATGGTTGTTGGTTTGCAACCCAGAAAGACGACTCTTGAATTTAAATGGGTGTATCATATTAAATTCAAAGCATATGGTACGATCGAAAGGTACAAAGCAAGGCTAATGGTTCATGGAAGCAACCAAGCAGTGGGCATAGACTACAATGAAACCTTCGCTTATTGCACTAAAATGGTAATAATCTGTGCCTTTCTTAAACTTACTGCATCTCAAAACTGGGAAATTCACCAGAAGGATGTTCATAATGTCATTTTACATGGATACTTCGATGAGGAAGTGTATATGCAATTTCCACCAAATTTCCGTACTAAGAAAATGGCAGAAATAAGGTATTTTGATTACAAAAATCACTTTATGTCTTAAGTAAACTCCAAAGTGTTGGTTTTAAAATTGGCAAATTAATGCTCTGATTACTCGATATTCACTCTTGCAAAAAGCGGCTTATGGTTGCAAATACTTGTCTACGTGGATGATTTGATTTTTTCAAGAATTTCAATTCAGGTCATCAACGAGTTTAAAGAACTGAGCTCTTGTTTTCACATGAAGGACTTGGGTGTACTCAAATATTTCTTGGTAACAGAAGTTGCTCGTAGCCATGCTATGATATAATTTTGTCAAAGGAAATATACGCTCGGAATTATATCTGAAACTGTTATGTTGCGAGTTCGGCCATGCTCAATCGCATTGTAACAAAATCACAAGCTTGCGCTCACAGAAGATGCACCACTTGCTGATCCTTCTAGTTATCGTCGTCTCGTTGGTAAAATAATCTAGTTGGTACAACCCGGCCAGAGTTGTCTGACTCAATCACATACTGTCACAATTTTATGGCTAAGCCACAATATGATCATTGGGAACCTGCCTTGCGGGTAGTGCAATACTTGAATAATGATCTCGGGCAAGGTATTCTACTCACTTCTGATTCAGATTTAAGTATCACTGCTTGGTGCGATTTAGATTGGGTAGGATGTCCAATCACACGTCAATCACTCACTGGATGGTTCTTGCAGTTTAGAGGTTATCATTTATCCATGAAAAGACACAAACACGATGTTGTCTCATGTTCATAGTTTGAAGCCGAATATCATGCCATGGGAGACATAGTCTGAGAGCTCCTTTTGTTACGCGAGTTGCTGTCCGTTTTAGTATTGACTGCTCTGCTCCTATCACTTTACATTCTCATAAAATGTCTGCGATTCAACTCGCGACGAACCCCGTCTTTCATGCCATAACTAACAATATTGAGAAGGAATGTCACTTCGTACGTGAAGAGATCATTCGAACACCATAAAGCAAATTTCAACGTATATAAAATTAACTGATATAATGACCAAAGCTCTTCACATGAAAGAGTTTCAATTATTTCTTCTCAAGCTGTGTGTTTTTCGCAACCACACTCCACCTTGAGGGGGCGAGTATTGGGCCTATTAATCCCAAATATGTAACTTAGGTTAAGGTTTATGATGTATGTATATAAGCAGTTGTCTTCTTCACATAATAAAATATGTAAGGTTAAGGTTTATGTTGTATGTATGGGTTATTCTCAAAAGTTTCCGAACAGAGGAAGGGAACTGTGAACAACACACCATGGATGCATGAGAATCTTATGGTTTTTCTGATGGAGGATTTGATTCATGTTCTACCTAGTTAACGGGTGCTACCAGGGACGGAGCTACACAATAAGTAGGGGGTCAGCTGACCTCACTTATTTTTTAAATATATATGTTTTGCTTTGAATAAAAATCCTGACCCCACTAAATATTTTTTATTGCCCCCATAAAAGAAAACACAAAAAGTTTAATTAAACATTTGGGTTTACGCTTTTTAATTTAGGGCTTACTATCACCTTTAAGCCATTTTGTGATAAATAGTCCATAATTTTGTTGGTATTATACAGTTAGTAACTAATTCTTGTCAAAACATATAACATATTTCAAACTTTTCAAAAAAAATATATTCGTTAGCCTTTTCTATTATTTTCTTAGCTTATCGATGATTCAAATTGTTTTTTTCATAATAATTCAGTTTACTTTGATATTTTTAGCTTTCTCATTGGATTTTATTAAATTATGGGGAAATTATCTAAAGTAACATTTTATCAGTACAATTTTTCATGTTTATCTTAATCACATTTATTCTTAGTTTTAATGGATAAGTAAATATTTATACCCCTAAAATAATTAATTTATACTTAGAGTTTAGAATTGAAGGGGTTGAAGGGTGGAGTTAAATTTTTTTAAAATAAATAAAAAATTACTAAAAACTAATTTTTAAATAGTTTCAAAAACAATTTTCAAATTTAAAAAAATGAATTTCAAAAAAAGGAAAATTGCTAAGAATAGCATAAGTTAAGTACAATTTTACAAAAATACCACACTATCAAAATAATACTAACATTTGAGTTTACACTTTAATGATTATTGTTTAGTGCATTAAAATGAAATATCGATATGGATCACCAATTTCATTTTTGAAAATTCATTTCAAATTCCCACCCTCAAATGAGGGTGAGTTTTCATAGCGCATCTAGTTAAAGTTCAAAATGATAAATGATAAAAATAATATTTTAATTTAAAATAATATTTTAATTTATAATAATATTTTAAATTTAATACCATGAAACTACATATTATTTTGGTTTCATATTTTTATGAAAATTATATTTTTCCGTCAAAACCTTAAAAACAAAATTTTCCACCAAAACCATAAAAATATATTTTTTTGTCAAAACCACAAAACGGATTTTTCCGTCAAAACCACAAAAATAAATTTCTCCGCCAAAATCACAAAAAAACATTTTCCCAGCAAAACTACAAAATGCAGTTTTCCCGTAAAACACACTTTTCCGCCAAAACCTATTTTCCTGCCAAAACCGCAAACCCCCATTTTCCTCTAGAAACACACTTACCCGCCAAAACCAAAAACGCATTTTCCCCCAAAACCACAAAAACGTATTTCCCGCCAAAACCACAAAACGTATTTCCCGCCAAAGACGCAAAAAACACACTTGTACACAAAGACCACAAAAATGCACTTTCACGTCAAAACCACAAAAACACATTTTCCTGTCAAAACGAACTTTCATGCCAAAACCGCAAAACCCAATTTTCCGCTAATGCATTTTCCCGCTAAAACACACTTTCACCAAAAACCGTAAAAACTCACTTTCTTGCCAAAACCGCAAAAATGCACATTTACACAAAAACAAAAAAAAAAACACTTTCCCGTCAAAACCGCATTTTCTTGCCAAAACCGTAAAAACACACTTTCCGCCAAAACCGCAAAAATGCACTTTTCCACTAAAATCGTAAAATGGCACTTTCCCGCCAAAACTGACAAAAAAAATTTTCTGCTAAAATCGAAAATGCATTTTTCCGCCAAAACTGCAAAAACGTATTTTCCAGCCAAAACACAATTTCCTGCTTAAACTTATTTTTCTTCCAAAACCGCAAAACACACTTTTTCCACTAAAACCGTAAAAATGCACTTTTTGGCCAAAACCTTTAAACGTAATTTTACGTCAAAACTGGAAAAAATGAAAATTTCATCAAAACCGTAAAATACACTTGTCCAGAAACCGTAAAACACATTTTTCGCCAAAACCATAAAACATGTCTATTTTTTGACATTTTAGTAACAAGTGCATCTGGATGCAAATGTAAGTTCAAAAAATTAAAAGCAAACGAACATAGTTGCATTCAGATGCTTCATCCGTATGCATAAACGAAATACATAAACGAACAACACCCATGTGGACCATCTGGATAAGACATCTAGATGGATCAGGTGAATGCATTTTTGAGATGTACACACGAACGGGGCCTTGTTTTTCTTATGTTATGTGTTCTCCTCATCATGTATCTTTAATGGGATATTTCATAGTTTATGTTGTCGTCCGTAGCGAGGAGTATATGATCACATGTCCACTATGGGTTCACAAACATATATTGTGTCTTCTTTAAACGTTCACAACTCTGCAGTGGAAATTCTTTCCTAAAGTTCCCTTAAATTTTGGGTTATTTGGTGACGCTTACAATAATCAATTTGGACCTGCGTGTAAAACTTCAAAAGGATTCTCATATGATGAAATATTAGGTCTGCGGCAGGAGGATGCTGTTCTCGGTTCGGGTGTGATTTATATGTTGTCAGTCATGGTTAATTGGATCATGGGATTATATCCTTTTGGATAGGTTCATTGATGTTTTGATATATGGTTGTGATGCAGGCAGCATCATAGAAGCTTCAACGACAACTTTTCATATTTAGTTATTTCTTTTTTACCTATAACTTTATGTTTTCTATTTACTATTAGGATATATATTTTAATGACAGTTTAAGATTCCTATATAAGGAACACCTCTATGGTTTTTGTAAGACAGACTTTGATAATTAATAAATTAGCTTTTGATTTATACTTTGAGAGAGAGATTTAATACAATTAATCTATTTCATGAAGCCTTGAACAAGATTCAATTAAAATCTTCTTCCTCAAGTTGCATGTCTCTAGTGATTTTCAATTGAAATCCCTAGATACCTTGTTTTTGGCCACGATTAGGTTGGTATCAGAGAAAAACCATTCCACCACCACTCGCAATCATGCTCTGCACAAGTAAGGAGACACAAGCTGAAACGTTAGCTCAGATGCAAGAACAAATTGCTCAGCTAACACAAGCTATGCAAGCATTGGTAGCTCCAGAGAATTCCAGCTCTAGCTGATGACCACGAAGAAGACGACCACGCCGATGGCAATGATGATGCCAATCCGTACGCAGTCCTTGGAGGAAACAAAGTACGAGCACAACATGCACAACCTAATCTTGATGACCGATGGAAACTTAGTTTCAAATCGGAAATACCAAAATTTCATGGTGGGCCTACTGTAGAGGAGTTACTTGATTGGATAGTTACAGTTGAGGAGATTTTAGAATTCAAGCATGTTCCTCTTGATCGATGCGTTCCAGTAATCGCAATGCGATTTTGTCATAGAGCAGCTGCTTGGTGGACCCAACTCAAATCGACAAGAACTCGTTTGAATAAACAAAAATTGTATCATGGGATAAATTAAAGAAGCATCTACAAGAAACTTGCATGCCTTACAACTACCAAAAACTCATGTTCCAGACTTCAAAACTTACGACAAGGTAGCCATACAGTTGAAGAGTACTCCACTGAATTCTTCTTGCTTCTAAACCAGATCGATCTAAATGACTCTGAACGACAACTGGTAGCTTGTTTTGTTGGCGGCCTACAACAACAAACTCAACACACCCTGAACTTTTTGAACCCTCTTTCCATAGCTTAAGCACATCAGGAAGCTTTAACAGTCGAATCTCAAAACAAGAAAAATTCTCACCATGGATCTCAAACCGACAATAACGACCTTCGACCAACACCAATACACCCACTACACTACTCTGCCTATCAACACCGCTCCCGAGACAACAATTGTTCCCGTATACCAGACTCACCCCAACTATACAAGTAGCCTATGTTGTTTCGCATGTGGTGAACCTGGAAACATAAAATCTGCTTGTCCAACCCAGAATCGTCGAGGCTTACTTCTTGATTCAAAAAGTCATAATATAGAATCAGAGTATGAATACGTGACGGATGATAAACCAGAAGAACTCGAAGAAGACACCGATGATTCTTTAATCCTTCACCGATCATGCCTTTCCCCACGCCTTCAACCAGATTTTCCCCAACGCAACAATCTTTTCACTCTCGTTGTATGATTTTTGGCAAAGTATGTAAACTTTTTATCGACTCTGTCAGTTGTGAGAATGACATTGCAGCGGACGCCGTCAACAAGCTATCTCTAGAGGAAGAACAACATCCTACTCCTTACAAGCTTGTTTGGCTTCAACAAACAAATGATATACACATACCCGATGCGCCTTGGTTGCATTTTCAATTGCCGACGCTTATCATCATCAAATATATTGCAACATGGTTTCAATGGATGCATGCCACTTACTTCTCGGACGCCCTTGAGAATTTAAACGTTGCATCCAAAATGACAGTTTTCTCAACATAGAGATCTTCAAATCGAACAACCTAAACTTCACATTGAAGCCTTCACTACCAAACTCACCATCGAAAATACCTCCATCTCTCACATCCCCATCCATCCTATTATTACATAAGAAACCGTTTGAAACAGCAATGCATACGGAAAACATTGTTTTCATCTTGAAGATGAGACCATCTTCTTCACCAACAGACCAGAAATCCGACCTGCGTTCTTTGCAATTTTAAAGGTGTTTGCCGATGTCTTTCCAGCAGACCTACCATCGGGATTGTCTCCACTACTTGATATACAGCACCAAATTGATTTACTGCTGGAGCAAATTTTAATAACTTTTCACACTATCGTATGATCCCCACAGAACATGAAGAGCTACGCAACAAGTTGAAGAACTCGTATCTAAAGGATTCTTGCGCGAAAGCATGAGTCCTTGTGCCGTACCAGCCTTCTGATTCCAAAAAAAAAGATAGTTTTTTGGCGCATGTGTGTTAATAGTCACTCTCTAAAAAAAATCACTGAACGTTATCGCTTTCAAATACCCCGACTAGACGACCTCTTGATCAAATTCGTACAGCACGCATCTTCTCAAAATTCTACTTAAAAAGCGAATATCATCAAATTCGCATTCGACAAGGAGAGGAATGGAAGACGGCTTTCAAATACGTGAAGGTCTTTTGAGTGGTTATTAATGTCGTTTGGATTATCTAACGTACCCAGTACCTTTATTCGTGTTATGAATCAAGCCTTGCGACCTTTTATCGAGAAATTCATTGTAGTTTACTTCGACGATATTCTGATTTTTAGTATGAAATTTGAAGAATTCCTTTTACACTTATGATAGGTTCTTCTTGTTCTCCACCATGATAAGCTCTTTGTGACCATGAAAAAATACGCATTGGGATCACCACCTGTACACTTTTTTGGGTATATTATGTCCTCTACCGGTCTTGTTGTAGACCCTGCAAAAGTATCGGCCGTTCAATCTTGGCCACAGCCTTGCGCGTTCTCTAAAGCATGTAGTTTTCATGGTCTCACATCCTTTTATCTCCGTTTGGTACCACAGTTTAGCGCCATTATGGCTCCTCTTACGAACTGCATCCACGGCGACACGTTTACATGAATCCAGAAGCAGCTCAAAGACAAGTTAAGCTTGGCTCCTATCTTGGTGCTTCCCAACTTCAGTTCGGTCTTCGAAATCCATTGCGACGCCTCCAAGACTAGAATCGGTGCAGTCCTCAGTTAACATAACATGCCTATTGCGTTCTTTAGCGGGAAGATATTTGGTTCTCGTTTTCGTTACAATACCTATGATATCGAATTATATGTTATCATCTAAGCAATCAAACACTGGCATCATTACTTGTTTTATACAGGAATTCGTTCTCTACACAGATCATGACGCACTGAAGTATCTCAGTACCCAAGAAAAATTATCCTCACTCCATGCTTCTTGGATAGCTTATCTCCAACAGTTTACGTTTTCATTAAGCACACGTACGGAGGTTAGCAATCGCATCGCTGATGCCTTGAGCCATAGTCACTCACTTTGTTCCACTCTTCACGTCTCCGTTCCTGGCTTCATACTTTTGCAGATCTATATCCAACTGAGACCAATGTGTTGGGCCGATTCGGACCGCTGTGACAGTCGTATCACCTATGCCTTATGTTCTACATGACGTATTTTTGTTCCGAGACAACCGCATATGCATTCCTGATTGTAGTCTTTGTCTCCAACTTATCACTGAGCTTCACAACAAAGGACACTTTGGTCATGATTTTACTTTAAATCTTGTCTCTTCCACCTACTTCTTGCCTTCACTTCATCGTGACGTCGAAAGCTTTGTGGAGCGTTGCGTTATTTGCCAAACATCCAAAGGGCAAGATTCTAACGTAGTTTTATACCTTCTGTTACTAGTTCCAACACAACTATGGACCAATAGTAGTATGTATTTTGTGATGGGATTACCATAGACACTGAAAAAGTCTGATTCTATCTTCATTGTTGTCGATTGTTTCTCCAAGATGGTTCACTTTATTCCTTGCAAACGAACAACAGATGCAATTCGAGTCGCAAAGCTATTTTTTCGAGAGATATATCGATTGCATGGGTTACCCTTGTCCATTGTCTCAGATCATAACTCTCGCTTCCTTGGTCATTTTTGGAGATATTTGTGGAAACTTTTGAACAAAGCCTCAATATGATTTTTGCTTATCATCCTCAACCAGACGGCCAAACCGAAAGTAACGAATTGGTCTTTAGGAAATCTATTACATTGTATGGTGGGAATCTCTATCAACACTTGGGATTCAAAGAATCCGCAAGGAGAATTTTCTCACAACCATACAATCAACATAAGCACCCGATTCAGTTCTTTTTCAGATCATTTACGGTCTCGTCCCTTGAGCGCCTCCGGACCTATCTTCTCTGCCCGATCGTGTACGAATCCATGGTGGTGCTGAATTTTTTATGGAACAACTCACAGAGACACCTGCTCAAGAAACAGAAAATTTAGAAGTTGTTGTAACGAAGTACAAGACAGCCGCTGATACTCATCATCGTTGTCTTTTTTCTTAGGTGGGCGACCTCGTTTGGGCTGCCCTGACTCGTGATTGCATGCCCAATCATGCTTATAAGAAACTGAAAGCTAAGAAGATGGCCCATTGGAAGTTCTTGAGCGGCATAAATGATAATGCTTATCGGCTTCAACTTCCTGCTGACATTATTACATCTGACGTCTATAATTTCAAGTAACTTTCTCGTTACCTACCCACCCGACCAGCCTTGTGATTCGAGGTCCACAGTGTGTAGATTGTACCTCTTCAGATGGAGAAAACAGTGAGAGGTATTTTCAGGGGTGGATCCAAAGGCAAGAGTAAGTGGCATGTGCCCCACCCTAGTTTATCATTTTTCATTAATAATTAGTTTTAAAATTTAATTAAACATCTTTAAATTAGCCATTAATTATACAAAAATTTATATGCCACATGTTCAAAACAATCCTGGTATTTTCCATCACCTTATTTATACATAGACATACTTGAAGAAGTATAGTTTAGTAGTAAATTGATTGTAATACGCTTCAGCTAAACCATAAAAGCATTTAAACGACCTTTCTCTCATTCATTTTTTTGATCAATCAGTACACCGATCTAATTTTCAATTTCGTTGTCTTTGTACTTTTAATTTTACGAAAATGAACCTTTACGCTTTGTATATAGTCGAAAAATCTATCAAATGTTTATGAGTAGTTGTTTTCGACTCAACATGGGCGGAATTTCATAAAAATTTGATTATATCTTTCGTATCAACGAAAATTTTATGAAAGCATCGAAACAAAGCCAAAAGAAGCGGGGAAATGACTCGAGGAAAGAGTGAAGTTGGTGAGGACATAATGTTTATTGGGCGAGAACATGATGTCGTGTGGTGAGGTGCTAGGCTCGCTAAACTGTGGGTGAGGTGCTTAACTCCATGGGCGAACTGGTCATGTTGCTAGCCCTTCGCATCTTCCTTCGTTTTCCTTTGATCCTTTCGCACTATCTTGTTGATTTTACGAAGTTTTTTTTTGTAAAAATGTTGAGTTTCGTTCAGTTTTTATGAAAATTGTTTTGAGTTTAATTTTACGAGATATTTTTTTAGAATTTTGTAGAGCTTATTTTATGAAAGTTGTTTTGTAAAAATGTTGTTGTGGTTTATTTTATGGAATTTTTTTCGTAAAATTTTATCGAGTTTAATTTTATAGGAGCTATTTTGTAAAATGTTGTCGAGTTTAATTTAACAGAATATGTTTCGTAAAATATTTCAAGCTTAATTTTACAGTAACTATTTCATAAAATGTTGTCGAGATTGGTTATACGAAAACTATTTCAGAAAACCCTTGTTTTTGTAAAGGCTTTTGTTAGGCTTTTTTTAAGAAGTTTTGTCACAGCTATTTTGCGGCATATTTGGCACTTTATACCGATGTTTTGCAAACAGATCCTACCGCTTAACTCAACTGGATAAGAAGACTTTCGACACAAATATCATTGCTCAGCCTACTGTTTCAAATCCTTATGTTCTCAACAAAACCAATCCACTAACAGACTCAAACTGTCAGCTTCGTTGACCATGCCTCATATCCATATGCGTATGGAACTCATAGAGTCCTGGTAACCCCTTCTGGTGGATCCTTAATAACAGCTTCCAACTCCTTTCTGTACTAGGTGGATCTTTCAACAGCCTCTGAACTTTTAGGAAATCCCTTTCAAATCTAGAGAGTACCAAAGTGAGTTAGCATACGAACCTTCCACAAAGTCATCTAATTAACCAATTCTTGTATTCACCATAGAATCTTCATGGATAACCTTCTAACACTCCTCCTAATTGAAGCTCTAATACTACTTGTAAAAGAAAAAATGTATCACAACAGGCTATCAAAGCAAGTTTTGTACCACTTGTTAGGTTTATCCTCAATCGAACTAGCAAGGTCATGTAAAATATCCTAAAATATCAATCAGGAGAATTCCTGATTTCTTGGTACTCTGAAGAAAACAAAAGAATATAGTGAGAAAACGTAAAGTGATTACATGTGACGGGTTCTAGTTTACTAAAGGTTTCAATTAGAGAATAATTATATATATAATCACAAGATTAGAGACAACAATAGAAGTTTCTGGTGGGAATAAACATATACGATCCTAATTTGATCTAACAAGTTTATAAATATTTGTATCTTTAAATCATAAGTACGATCTATATATCTAATATCCATCAAAAGCTGCAAACTATTGCATCATTCATTTTGTTTTCCAAGATTTCCATTTTCAAGTTGAATTTGTGAATCGTCGCCAAAACCAATGCTTCTCCCATACTTGGTACACAGAATCCACATGGATCCCTTTGGTCTCCGGCAAGAACATCACGACGAACAACCGTCATTAACAAGATCCAACCACCGTAAAACAAGAACGCACCAAACTTGAAATGGCACAGGGTTGCAAGGAAAGTCTGTGCGATAAGGAACGTTTACGGCGAAGTTCACGGCAACGCTTAAGCTCTGACCAGCCGGGCGTAACTTGAGCGGGAATATCTCACTGGGAACCAGCCAGCTCAGTGGGCCCCACGACCAACCAAATCCCAGCTGCGTATATGCCCAACAATACCACAACTATGACTGCGTAGCCTTCTTCATCTCTCCATCTCCGGCGGCTCCCACTGTCGCTGCTAGTAATGCAGCCACTGCCACCTGTACATGAGAGAGTTAGAAATGCAGGCTTGTCTTTAATGTCCATGTACGGACCAAACACGTGGTTTATTTTGTCAATCTCTTAGCATTTATCTCTATTTATAGTTGTTCCTTCCTAACATTATCTAAGAAACGGCAATCAAGCAAAACAATATTCTCCCTAGAAATGGTTGTTACCACAAGTTAAATAACACTTTTTTAAAATACTTTCAATAAAAAATATATAACATTTGAATTTACGTTTTAGCGATTATTATTTAAGATTTATTGTTAAAAAATGGAGTTGGGTTTCTAAATGTTTTATAAATATTTTAAAAATTTAAGTTAATTAATTTTTTATCATAAATTAAAGTATTTCTTGAGAATAGTATCATTAATGATAATTTGAAAAGTTATATCAAAATTGTGATAGACTTGAATGTTTTACAAAAAAATAGAAAGCTTTCAGTTGATAACATTAAAATTGCGAGACAAACACCAAAGATCAAAACTTCTATCAATGTCTCATCGGAGACGACATTCTAACGACAATGAACATGCAGCATAATCCAGTGTTTTGAAGTTATGAAGAAACCCTTAACAAGGACGAAAGACTGAAGAGAAGGAGCAAAAAACGTGAGTCTCTATAGTGTTGACGGAATTTTATGAGAAAGCGATGAAAAGAACCTTAGGCCATGCATGAACCTGGATCTTTTAAGAGTAGGTTGCTTAACGTAAATTAGTCTTTTTCAATTTTTATTTTTTTACAGTTTTTCCCGCTAAGTGACGTCTCTTATGATTCTTATTAAGAGACGGTCTTAGGTTTTCGTAGTTAAAAGCTAAGAAACGTCTCTTAGAAAAGTTAAGAACCTCATCTTAAGAGACCCCGGTTGTAATCCTACTCTTAGGGTTTTTATAGCCCATTTAAGTAAGGAACTAGACTTTGACCCGCGACGTACGCGTAGCGGGTAACTTTATTCATTTTATATTATTTTAAACTTAAGAAAACTTTATATGTTGACTTTTCTTATGTTACTAAACTATGCATGTGCTTACTACTGATAATTTTAGATGAAATATTTATAAATTTTAGACATATTTATCATAATTAAAAATATTTTTAAATTGTATAACTAAAATTAATTTCTAGTATCTTAAATGCAATTAAAACAATTAAATTTCGAATAGAATATTTGTATCTATTATATGTAAGAACAGAAACATGACCAATGATAAATGTTTGGTCCAGATTATTATTACTCCTGATATTGTTATTTATATTAATAATATTATGTCATTCTATATTATGAAAAAAATTATAGACAAAAAAATAAATATACAAAACTAAACTTTCATGATATTAAAACAGGAAAATGACCAATTGATAAATGTTTGGTTTAATTACTTTGTATTACTCATATATCTGATTACTTTATATTAATAATATTATGTCATTGTATATATTGAAAAGGATTGATAGAAAAAACGATAAATATAAAAACTAAATTTTGCACAATTAAAACATAAAAAATATACCCGCCCTTCACAAAGCGGCGGTGGAATCTAGCCTATCAGCACTTAAATAAAAATGTTAGTTATATTCTATTATTATTTTAATGTACTCATTTTTAGATAAACCTACTCATTATGTGTAAATACTAAAATAAATAAATATATATAATATATAGTTGCTAGATATAAATTATATATATAACAATTTTATTAATTTTATACTTAATATTACATAATTTTAAAATTTTACTCTTTCTAAATGCGTGAATAAGCGTATTTAATATTTTTAAATGGGAATACTATTGTCGTTTATTGATTTAAATTAAATATTTTGTAAATATGCGTTAATTTACCCAATTAATAGCATATTCACGTACTTATTCGATAGATTACCTTTATTTTAATATAATATAGAAAACAATCATAAAATATCATATAATTTATTTATTGTTTTATAATAACTTTTTATTGAAAATAATTCATAATAATATAGCATAATTAATACGAAATAATTTAATTATGTAATTAAAAATATTTTAAAAAATTAGTTAAGATTTTGTGAAGATCTTCTTATACAGAATTTTATATTTATTATCTTTATAATTCTTAATATTTTTAGAAACCTTATATTTCAATATAGTAAATGTAAATAATCTAAATATATGTAATTAACTTAGAAATGAATCTACTTATGACTTTTCTATTGGTAGATAAACTAAGACGTCGATTAAAGACGCTACAGATACTCGCTATATTTGTCTGGGCAGTGAAGATTAAGTTATTTCCAATAACTTAAGTCAGTAGAACTCAGAATACATTGACACGTTCTCGCCCAGCTGGACAGTTTAAAGCAGCCTCACCCACACCTGACACGTAGCAAAAGCCATGCGCAATTCTCCACCCTCTCGCGACATGAAACGTCTCCCATAGAACCGCCTCACCCGCAGAGCACAACCTCCACCAGCAAATTCCGATCATCATTGATTTCATAACCTCTGCCCAGTATATAACAAGAAATTAAACCTGAATCACTTGAGTCTGCGCCACCAAAAACTTCACTGTTCTATACCTTAACCCCAGCTGGAGTCAGAATATTGTTCTCCCCGGCCTTCTTGGCCGTTTGTTTCTCGCGATTCATGCCTTTGTTTCGATGCTTTCATCCAGAAATTTCGCCTTTCCGATACCGAAACGATTTATAATTCAACCGCCATATTTACTTTGGACAAACTCCGGTGCCATTGTTGCGAAATAGGTCGAAAACAAACTACTCATAAAACAATGTTGACTTATGATGCATGCCCTCGACTGAGGTATACAAAGCGTAAAGCGTTCCATTTTTCGTAAAATTAAAAAAAAGCTAACAAAAAGACAACCGCGAAATGAAGAGTAGACTCGTGGGAGCCATGAAAACCAATAATTGCCGCGATCAGATTCTAAACAGAACTGCACCGTCGCGCTGTTCTCCAGCTTATAGGAACGCGCTATGTACTGATGTGATTCAAAAACATTAATCGATGTAGATTAAGTTGGAGCCAGACAGAAGGTTTTACAAGACTCTTAAAACCTGCTTTTATGGGCGGTTTTGACTAGACAACAAAGCTTGGAATAGCGTCATACAATCAATTTACTACTAAAAAAACTATACTTCTTCAAGTATTGTTGGTCTATGTAATACAAATAAGGTGGGATGGAATATCGCCATCAAATACCAAAGGCAAAGAGGCCACAAAGCTGAGGCCCATTATGTCTGCAACTTGTCTCCTCTCCCCGAAATTGATCGTCTAATCTAAATACCCGGACGCATCTCTCACTCCCCGTGTAGATCTGGCCTTATCTCGACGATCGTATCAATCTTAAAGCTAACCACCGCGACTATCCTGTGGAGTCTGACCCTCTCAACAAAGCTAGCCTCCTCTGCGTTTGTCAAGTTTCAACTTACAGCCACCGTTTCCTATCATGTCGCTATTACTGACTCACAATCTACACCCAGCCATGCGTATTTTGACAACGCCCTAAAAAGTTTCCCCGACAACCCAATGACCGCTTTGTGTCGCGAGCCTGCATCAGATCCGCCATACGACCTGCATGTTACCAAGCAGCGCCCACAGAGCGCACTGAAGGCGTCCGGTATCGGATACAGCAATAAGCGTCGACACTACCAACCAACCAACTCCTCAACGGTCCTATATCCATCACGCCTCACCGCGTTCGTATAAGAGCCCGGCCCCGGAGGCCATCAGTGTTGTTCACAGCCCAGCCCGCCTGCCCGGTAGCTGAGCTTGCGCTCCCTCAGTGACGCCCCCATAAGCTTCTCAGAGGTAGTTTTAAGGAAATGGCTGCCGTACACTCCACAACCAGCCCGATCGCACAGGAGACTGATGAAAACCACGGTAGCATAACATAAGGTCTCCACGCCCGCATCTGCACTGGACCCTGTGTGCTACCTCCGATTAGATTACCGGCGAGCCTATAGGTCGTTATCTCATAGACATCAAAAGTTATGATTTTCTTTACCGTGAGCTGTAAAAAGTAAAAATCAAGCAGACCAAGCATACTCGACGCACCAGCATCGCCTTAAACAGATCTAAACCCAACCTCAGTTTGTTTTTATCGTTGAATACATATAAACTCGTATGAAACTCGGAACCGACCTATTTGCGGTACAACATAAGTTAGGACCGTTGATCAATGATACATGGAGTTCATAAAAACATATTCCACCGTTTCCCGGCGGTATTCCGAGATTCATAAAAAGCCCAGACATTTCATTTATAGTTAAGAACTATAAAATAATCCTCGTAACAGTACCTCGCAGCTAAACGAACACAACACTCTGTTAGCATTAACAATGTTCTTCATCAGGTTCTACTCCCGGTATTTTTCGTATTATTTTATTCAAATTTACAATTAATTTAAAATTGACATAAATGATTATTTTTAAAATATGACTCATTTATGAAAAGAAATAGAGAGTGAACATCTATCAATTATTCGAAGCTGATTATATAATAATACATTTCAGATGAAATTCAATCCTTCCACCATCCTACCGTAACTCTCTACTAACAATAATGCAATAAATGTATAAATCCAAGAGTGTTAACTCATATTTTTGATGAAGTGACTCATTTTAAAAAATTACTTAACTTAACCTAATCGTCCCTGTCGCGGTATTCTTCAATAATTTCTCTCAATCGTCTCACTAAACATTCCACGGAGACTCTACGCAACATCAAACTCTAGGTTATCCATCAATACATTCTGTCATGATATGCGACATGCATGTGACTTCAAATACTAGTTCGTGGGTATTCTTTAGAACACACATCATGAAAAAGAGATCCAACTTCTACCACTAAACAGAACGACACCGTCACAGTGTACGTAACATCATTACTATTTCATCATTGTAAGATGTTCTGCTTATAAGACACACAACAAAAATAAAATACAATTACTTTATCTTTAAAAGGTATACTTTTAAATATATATATTAAAAATGATCAATCAGTCGTACAAAGATAAAATGTAATTGGTAGAAGATTTTCAATAAACTAATATTAAGCATTTTAACACATGTTAAATTCAACTTTAATTTTAAAACATCAAAAACAAATATCTAAAAATATAATAATGCTATTGAAATTAGAAAATATTTAATTCATATATACAATATTATTAAACCTTTATTATATTTCTATTTTAAGTTTTCAAACCGAAAATCAAAATTTAATTATTTGAAGCCCAACCATACCAAACCGAATTTTATGTTCTGATTGGATTCAGATTTACGTTTCTGTAAGACCTAAAAGAAGAAATTACCCTGAATCAAAATATACAACCTCTTGATACTAATTCCACATAAAGTAAAATAGATTATGAGTCTAATGAGATATAAATATTACATGGTTGGAAACCATACACCAAGATCACAAGCAAAAATCCGTCCGGAGAGGAGCATGGCAATGTTGGCAGCCAAGCCACGTGTGATGCACGCACCAAATAGAAAAGTCAAACCACAAGAAATCATTCGGTGGTGCGGCGACCATACGCTGCCGTGAGACGGCTAGCCACTAAGGAGCGACTAAGCCCAGCAACATAAAGGCTTGATGGTGAATGCCGTTAGAAGTTGCGCTGTCAGTAGACGCAGTACACATTTGGCGTAGCTTCGAAGCTTTTTTTGATAACGGCTGGAAAGCAATTTCTCAAGAAACGGCTTCATCGTGCGTACACCCCCTTTGTTAAGTAAAGTAAAAAAAATAAATGAAAACATTCGTTTCATGTCTTTATTCGAAACTGATTCTTTTCGGATTAAAAATTGTAACCTGAGCATTCCAAGTCGCCTAGCCAAAGATGAGACCACTAGATAAGCGACCACAACGCATGTCAGACAACTGTGGCCTGTGATCTTGGCGTCTATATTGCGCGCTGCTGCGGCAACATCAAGAGCTAATCCCTCCACAATAGCCATTCTTGTTATGGCCTACGCTTGCATTTCTATTTGTTGCAAACCAATTGAACAAAGATAATACATTGAAGAGGATTTTATTTATGGTCTCTTTGTTAGCTGGCGTGTGACTTGATGGTGCAAGTGTGCTAGTGTGCAACAACTTCTTTAATCG
>CAJHQP010003919.1:0-61075 GCA_905132765.1 Moricandia arvensis | reverse complement strand
GCCTACGATAACTCGAAATTGTAAAAGAAGAGAACTAAAGCCTACCACGACAAGAAAATAATTTCTAGGCATTTCGCATCCTCAAACTACATGTCTAGAGATGCCAAATCCCCATTGACGAGCCCAGTTTTCTATCAAGATTATGACTTTAAACAAGCGTTGAGTGGGAGGGAACCCACTTGTGAATATCTAATTTTATAATCTATTATATGATTTAGCATTTAAAAAATGTTATATACAAAAATAATAATTAAATAGTTGTTATGCGTGAAAATGAGATAAGAGTGGCGACCATCGATAGACGCCACATAATTGCCATCGATTGACAGTGCAGCGTCGAGTGTATAAGCTCGACGGACCCCTTCTTCATAAACACTTTCCAAAACCGCCAAAACCCACCAAATTTGAAGATATTATTTCTCTCTAAATCCTTGGTCAATGCTGCCTATTTGACCTTCATGATTTGGGGCATCAGGTATAACATCACCATCCCCAACCTCTTCGTCATCTGCGGGTTTAACAATTTCGAGTACCTCGGCTGCACCGTCTCTCCCTTCCCTGGCCAGACCGCCTTCTAAGGGCTCACTGGCACATGCCTCTTCGACTCCAGGCTGCCACGCAGACAGATGTTCACCACCTGTCCGTGCGCTACTTTCTGAAGTTCCTTGCCAAAACCTTGTTGTGCACGATTAAGCCCAACAAACTGAGGGTTCAGGAGCTTAAATTGGTGTACGAGTCAGTCAGAGGCCTGGTTAAGCTTGATGACAAAGCCATTTCACTGACCGTGAGCGACCAGATGGTGAACATGGGAGCCATTTTTGCTGAGGACCTAGTGTCCCTGAAGGGGAAACCCTTCAAGGGATCCAGCATGAAGAAGAAGACGGTAGGGAGCCTCCGTGGAGTTTGAGTTCGAGAATCTGGATGAGGCTCACCTTACGATGGCAGGGTTGCTAAAGAAGGACGCTTGTGGTCCTTTGTAGATGAGGCTGAACCCCATATGACAGAGCTCCCGGCGCCCAGTGTAACGTATTTTCCCGACACCCCTGCGGGCCTCGAGTTCAAACCGGACGAGCGCCTTTTTGCGCAATGCACCCATCCGTATACGGCGCACAGGAGGACTCAGAGCCGCACACACACACCTGCTGGGGACCAGGCAGCAGCACCTCCACCACCTCCGACCGCATTCCCTCAGATTCCAGAGATCCCCACTCACGATCACGAAGACTTCCAGCTATTAATGGTGGGAGCACTTAAGGCAATATGGGGTTGGTTGGAGGCTATGACTCGGTGCCAGTGCTTCATCCGTCCGCGTAACAGGGAGAGCTATCCACCAGCAGCTCCAGCACTGCCATGCCAGATGGACATGTATGCCACCGATGAGTAATAGCCCACATTTTTGCTCTCCTCCCTTCTATTTTTATTTCACACTCGTGAATGACTTGTTTTATTATGTTGTTTATTTTGTTGGATTTTTATTGGAATCACGTTTATTATCATTGCTTGCTGCTTTGACTTTATTTTTGAGTTTCTAACAGAGCTAACACAAAGAGAGATGATCATAATGCCGGGATCTTAGACACTTTTTACAGTTACATTCTGACGAGTTCATGCTTTCCATCGACCATCAATCGATGGTCCCTTACTGTTGTCGATAGATTGAGACTTAGAAAGAAGGTACGAGTTCTTGAATCCTAACAACTAATTATTTAAATTCCTGTTTAGTTCATCCCGCCAATCTCAGGCTATTTTAACACTAAGACAATGTTATTCAAGTCTGGGCGAGGTAGTTACTAACTCACATGTTATTTTGATGTTTTATTCCTTACTAAAGATTATCTAAACAAATTTAAAAATGTTTTATTGAGTCAATGTTAGAAGTTAGTTATAGACTATAACTTTTTCTAGAATAGTTTGTTGCACCATTTTGTAGCACCATTATGAGATTGAATGGAAAAGCTAAGTAGATTGATTATCTTGTAACACCCACACTTGCTAAGAACTTCTGAAGGAGCCAAAGCTAACCTCCAATCTAAGTAACTATATTTTCTTGTTCTAGGGCTTGGTATACATAGGATCGGAATCCTCCTGCAGATCTGAAAGGTTAAATTACTTTACTTTCTGATCCTCCTCTCACCTTTTTTAGCATCTGAACAAAAAAGGAGAGAAAAATTGAGCTGATTTCCTGAGATGAAGATGGCTAGGTACATTACCTATGTATCCACTATTATAATTGAAAGGAATGATAACATAATGTTGGAAGTGAGTGGTAGATATATTACCGATGATCCCACTATTCGCCTACAACTTTGTTAGTTAAATCGAAGATGAGATGGCAAGATGAACTGTATAAAAATCATTTTCCCATGAATTTGAGATATAAAAAAATTCAGAGTAGAAAGAAGAGAGAGGAAAAAGATAAGAAAGGTTACATGTGGCTTAGACACTTACTTAAGTAAGAGTCCATGTGTCATCTGATCGATAACCCCAAGATAAAGCATGCACCTTATATCATGTATTTGAATGAGGATAGTATAGGGTTTGTCGGATAGCTTCTGGTTGATTATGGTAGGGAAGATTGATTAGCTAAGAAAAGTACATGGAAATACTTAGATCTGATTGCAACAGAAATTTAGGTGAAACAATGTTCCAAGGAGCTGGAAAGTCCTTGTGTTTTCAAACCTTTCTCTGATTAATTCTATGTTTTGCTTGAGGGCAATCAAACGGTAAGTTTGGGGAAGTTTATATGTCATGGTTTTTACCTGATTTTACCCATGATATGTATACGGGTTTAAAGTCTTTATTATGCATTTCATATTGTTTTGGAGTCTTTACAGTTTCAGGTACTCATTGGAAGCAATTGGAGCTTTAAAATCATTCTGGAGCTTTTAAATCATTCTGGAGCATTGAGGAGTACGCAGCCGAGAATTCAAAGTCAGAACAAAGACACGCTAAGACCATCGAGTGACGCCTCACCTTGAGTGTCGATCGATGGTCAATACTTTTGCCGAGTTACTTAAGATTTGAAGAAATCAGGATTATGCCCAGACGTTCCATTATTTGCAAGACAAGTCTCTGGCCAAGTTTTAGGATATTTATTAGGTTATTTAGTTGTTTTGCAAGACACCACTTTTTACACAAGTCTTTTGATACTTGCAACCTTGACGGCGACCTTTGGAGAGAGAGATCTATTTGATTATTAGACTAAGATCTTGAACTTCCTTGTTTTATTATTGTTATTCTTTATGCAATTTATTTATATATTCATCATGTTTATTTCAATCAAGTCTGAGTTGTCTATAGTTAGATTTAGGGTTCTTTTAGTTAATGGCTTGCTAATGTTATGAAATTTTTAGGGTTGTTCTAATTAGTTCTTTGTTTAAGTAGATCTTAATGATAAGTTGAATTTGATCACTTCAATCATAGATTATAAGATGTTATGGCACAAGCGAGAACTTTGTTATAACTTGAAACATATCTTAAACAATCTAAAACCCTAGTAACAAACAAAAGTTGAACTAGAGAATTAGAGAACACATCCAACACATTAATCATGCATGTTTAGAAGTAGCGTTGATCGATGTCACGCAGTGGCTGTTGATCGACACTCCGTTAAGATTCATGAGAGTAACTTATCTAAACCCTAAGTTTAATTTCAGAACAAGAGCTTGACTAAAACATTCAATATTTCTAGTATTTTGCATTGCCTAGTCTACCTGAGAGTTTTGCTAAGTCTAGTCCTTAACAATCTTTACAAACAAAATCAATCCTTTATTTACTATTCATAAATCTATACCTTCATCTAGCTTTATTTTGACAACAAATCTTTTGTGTGATCTTAGAGTCTCTGTGGATTCGATCCCTAAGTACTACATTGAACCTCTTATTTGAGAGAGTAAAAGTGCTTATAGGGTTAATTCGAGATTGCATAATAAAACTTATATCACACAGAAAAATCAAATTTGACATAAGAATATAAAGTCCTTAGAAATGGAATAATCGGCCTGGATAACCCATTGTCGGATCTAAGGAACCTGACCATCTAGAGTCCAAAACGGGTTCTTACATTACCTCAGGGTATCAAGAGTTGATTAGGTTACCCTCGGTGCTAGGACGACACGTCCTATAATTGATCAGATTACCTCTAGGTACTAAAACTTGAGATGGATACCTCCAGGTACTAGGAGGACACGTCCTAGAATTGATCAGATTTACTTTGGGTATCATGGAGATATTCCCAAGAGCTACCCTCACAGTACCAAGAATAGATCTGGTTACCTCCGGGAACTAGGACCACACGTCTCATAATCGATCAAAATTACCTCAGCGTATTCAGGACGACATGTCCAAGAGATTACCTTGGGGTACCAAGAATCGATTAGGTTACCCCTAGGCCACGACGACCTGTCCCGATAGATTAGATTACCTCTGGTTATCAAGACGATATGTAAATTCGATTACTTCTAGGTAGCATGAAGACACGTCCTACAAGATCCCTTCCATCATATACTACTTAATCGAAAAAGGAAGAATTTTCGTATTTCTTGCCCATAGCAAAGAGACTTCAAGCAAGACAAAAATATGACATATGCTCAATGTCCCCCATGCAAAAGGTCATGGTACAATCCTGAGACAAGGAAAGAAAATACAACATAAAACCTCGAGGGGCGAGAAAACATGGGAAACACAGTAAGGGGAACCGAAATTGAAGTCCAACAAGGCAAGCGGAACCGAGATGAGGGAAATCAATTTTGGACTTTGGGTCTTAATAAATCTCCTCGTCCTCTTGATCCTTGACCTCCCCAAGATGCTTCTTCTCAGAAATCTTGGGTCTTGGCTCATCTATTCACTATGCAGAAGTATCACATGAGATAATAAAGGAGACTGACATTATTAACTTTCTTACACAAGGGTAAGCATAACACACAAAAAGGCTTAAATTTGCTATCTTACATAATAAACCAGGTAGTCTGTAGTTGCGAACTTTAACATAGCGGCTCCGTCACTTGACAAGCAACAGCCCATTAGTAGATAGTGCCAATGAATTAAAAAGGAAGACAAAAGAACCCTCAAGCATGGGCAACTCAAAGCCTTGACCCGATTAATAAAGCCAGAGAATCCTCAAGAAATACATGTTTTTTTGTTTTTTTTGGACAACAAAATACAGGCTAATACCATGGTTTGAAGTAAGGCCGAGTGTGGATATGACACACCAAGATTAACAAGGAGACATAAAATCTAAAAATGGAAAATCTAAGGAGAAAGACGTAAAGGCTGTCATGATCCAATAGAAGCATAACCATCATGGCAAAAGCAGGGGCAACAAGAACAGTATAGGCATGAACCAAATCCTCATCCTCTATGTACCTCATCAAGACGTCTCCATGAAACATTCGGTGACTCTGCTAATCCTCACCATGGGGAAAACATCTCATATATAAAAAGCAGGAGAAAGGTGTCTCACAATCTCAGCTTCAGCCTACATGACAAAGCAGTCAGGCCTCTGGGCTTTGACTGGGTCCTGCAAGTTGGCTTACTTGTTAATCCACTTGTGCATAATCTCCTTACGAGCAATGGAAGTGGTTCACTCACAATAAACTCATCATTGCCAGCAGAGAAGACATCATGAGTCTTCAAACCGTAGACATTTCCTATTAACAAAGTGACTCTGCTGCTACAAGATGGGGACACCAAAATGAAGGTCATTAGAATCCATAAATCCAGGTATCTCGCCAACGATAGTATCCTCAATCTGTTGGCAACGAGCCACTTGTCAAAAAGACAGCACATCTAGCAAGATAATTAGAAGGATGAGGACCTTCCTTATGACGCAATCATAACCGGTACCACACGATCATCGTCACTAAGACCAAACACATGTCCACTGAAGCATGATTTTGGACTATATCTACATTGTTTAAGGCCACTACATCAAGCCCACATGTGAAATCGATGAGAATACTTCCTTACCCAGGCCATGCGCCCTATATCGAACATGGAATTCTCATTAATTCTCTAGATAAGACAATGTCATACTCCCAGACTGACAAAGAACCTGCTGCCATGGTGCAACTCAATAAGTAATGTGAAAAAAATCATGCTATTCCCCCCCTCCTTCAAACATGAAACTGGTAATTAAAGGGCCAACTATTGGGGATAATTAACCTAGGATAAAAACCTATGGGTTAGAGAAGAATGCCAATCTCTGGCTTCTAGCTTTCGTGTTAGAGGATTCCTCCTGCCTCCAGGCAAAAAGAGAACTTCAAGATAATTATGAATGTTAAAATATCCAAGGACATCGTCGAAGCTTCCTAAATCTAAAGGGTAAATAATATTCATAATATCTAAGGCTATCTTATAGAGAAAATGAAATATTGTATTATATAAGGATACATATGAATATTCCTAAGCCCAAAAGAGAAGCAAGCTTTATATTATAAATATAATGCTCCTAACCTAAAGAAAAGAGGCCAATTTTCCAACATTTCTCATCAATTCACTGTTTCCAATACAATCTTCATCGAGATGTCCATGATAGGCTTATTTTTTTGATTACTTCCAACCAGACTAAGTCTCTACCCATCATAGCACTCCACAATTTTATGTACTAAATCAGTCCATGAACACCCGCTACTGAACATGATGACATCATGCTCATGAAGCATATCAATAAGTTTACCATCTGGTCAGGTCATGCACCCTCTAGACCAGATAACCTATTTCCCACAAGATCACGTTTCCATAACATTACAGATCGATTGATCCCTCACTGAAGAGTACATAGACAATCTCCACAGAAGGATGCATCTATAAATCTAAATTTTCAATGATGACATGCCTCAATACCCAGACAATACCTTGATAGCAGGAACAATTAATTAGGACAGGAAAATCCATGAGGATATCACCCTGAGAAAGGCAGCCATAAGCCAAGATGATCCTCCTCTCATTCTGTTATTAAAACAACTAATGATATATACTGCCTCATACTCACATGACAGTAAACTAAACACAAGGTCTTGTGGGTTTTCAACAACTAGAGAAAAAAATACGATAGATTTCTCTCCTTCTTCCTATCGTCCATAGAGCTGAGTAAGAATCGGTTGTTGCAAAATTGGTCTTAATGGTTTCTCCCGAATTACCGGGCATTTGAACCCAAATCATAAATATGATAATGCAAGCGCAAATCAATAAACTATATATATATTTGCTAAAAACAATTTGTACACATATTTTAAATGTTATTCTTTTCAAATACAAGCTAATTTTAATAATGATGTTTTTTTTAAAGAAAGTAACATGGTATTCTATAATAAAGAATTTTTAAGGTACTTAATTCTTCAGATAAATAATATTCTTGTACTAGTAAATCAAATGATAAAATTTAGCAGTTAATAATCAAGTTCAATAAAAATAGTAGAGTAGGATACCTAATATTAACTAAATAGAGAAAAATATACTTTTTTTTATAAATTACCTCCCACCGGCATTTCTAATACTTTTCTTTTACTAAGAGCCAGCTATCAATTGTATTCCAAATGACAGATGGATAACTAATTAATTGTCTTTTGTTTTGTCAGCTGCGATATAGCTGAGTTGCTATGACTTAGATTTATTGGCTTAGATTCTTCCTCCACATACACTGGCCCTCGCTGATCCCCTACAGATGGATAGCTTCAGATTGACAGATTCTTTTTGGAAATGTATTATTATTTATTATCCACTGCTTTCGTTCTTGTAGATAAATAGATTGGTTTTTATGAGGTTGTGATTTAGGGATATTAACCGACCTCAATGTGTTGACAAGAAAAACAGGCATACAACCCACATGTAGAGGGCACCGAAAAAACTATCCATTAAAATAAATGATATCTGTGATCCACTCCTTTTCATTTGGATCATCGATTTTTTTGATTCGAGATCCATAATCGTCTAGATATCTGATGTTACAAATATGCAGAAAAATCATTATTTTTATCTTATATCAGATTGGGTTTCATTAAAAATATATCTTTTAGACAGAAATTTTGATTTAAAATGATAATATTTCATCAAAAATTAAGGAACTATATACTTTTTAAAAGTTAATAGCTAAATAATTAATTTAGTGAATACAAATATTGCTAAACGTATATAAGATATGAAAGTATAATATATATCATTTTATATACATGTATATATAAGTATGTATGGCACTTGTAATGTGTTTGGTCCCGTTGATATCAGTATTTCCGGATCTCTATATATTTCAAATTAATTTTTGGATATTTTATTAAAATTGGATATTCATTCCTTTATGCATAATCCTATAAGTAATTAAATTATTTGAAAAGGAAAACAAAAGAGTATAAGGGGGTGTATTGAATAATAAATTATAAGTAATTTGATTTTTAATGAGTTTTTAGATGATTGTAAGTGAATTAGAGAATTTGATGTGATTTTGTTTAACAAGTTTAGAATCTCATCTAAAACTATGAGATTTGGATTTTTGTTTTTATAACTAAGAAATTCCTTCAGACACTCTACAAACACTTAAACTACTTTAAAATCTTCAACTTAAATTTTGTTCAATAACAGTGGATTTCAGAGTTTTTATGAAATGACAAATTGAATAACATTATATTTTAAAGTGTTTTTTTTAAAACTCCACGTTTGGATAGCAAAGGATTTGTCATTTTTAAAAAACTCACCCCAAAACTGTTACTTGAATACACCTTTCCATACATAATTTGTTTCAAGCGTTTAACTAACAATTACCAAAAGGAAAACCTTTTCAAAATTAACTAGAAAAGTAAAATTAAAGGGCTTCTCTCTCTTACATCTCTAGGATATTTCTAGTAAGAAAGATCAATCTTTTTGTCTTTTGATCAAATATCGGATAATCTTTCCGACTAGGTCTATTTCTCTTTTTGTTTGCAGAATAAAGTTTCAGTTTAGCGGATTATTGTATCTCATTTTGCTTATTTTCAAACAAATCCATATCAATTGGGGATTGTTAATTCCGACAAGATTTTCTGATGAAACTCCTATCACAAGATGTTCGATTCTTCTTACAAGGGTGATTATAATCCTTGATATTCCTTGTTGGAGAAAATGTCCTCTTGTTATGTTAGAATATAAGATTTTGGTTGGACTTTTTGATGGTATGATTCAGAATAAGTAGAGTGTAGTCGTCATCGATGTTCCGGTAAATACTTTGGTTCAGATTAATCACAAATCCAAGGTCTTAATGCTTTTTTGATTGGAAGCTTGATTTGGTCAATTTCCGGTGGTTCAGCAAAAGGAAAGTGGTGGTCATGATACAAGTGCACTGATTCACGGTGGTTGATAAGTGGAAGCAGATTGATGGCTTTCGTCATTGCTATACGTAGAGTAAGAAGGTAAACCGGTGGTGATGGATGGAGAATGAGTAATCACCTTCACTGTCCCCACATCTCAAGAAACAATCGCCTATGCCCCTCTCTAGTAGCTTATGTCCCATTCTTTTTAATTAAACTTGAATATCCGATTTTACCCTTTTATTTTTTTCAGAATTATTTTTTAAAATAAATTCGAAGATTTGAAAATTTAAAAATTTTCAAAATTTCAAATTTTACAATTTTTTCAATTTTCTAAAATTTTAAATTTTAATTATCGATGTATAACTTGTCAAATTACATTATACTGAGATAGTTCAACTTAGTTATACTGAGGTACACTTAGTTATATTGAGTTATATTTCATTATACTGATATTACATACTTATACTGAGTTATGTTGGTAATGTTGAGTTAAACAAGTATTACTTAGTTATACTGATAATACCGAGTTATAATAATTACTACTAAGTTAGTTATACCAAATTCGACTGTTGAACCAAATCACACATAATCCAGATCTACAAATGAATTAAATAAAAAGGACGAAAGTAAGAGAAGAACAATAAGAATCTTAAATCATTGAAAACCTAGAATTCTCCTTTAAGTCGAAGAAACCCAGAACAAGAATAACTCTAAATCAAACAACCTTAACTCGAACAAGTCCAAAACAGAAAGACACCCTAAATGGAGAAAATCTCAAATTTCCTCGTCTAATCAAAGAAAGCAGTCGAGGTTTTTCATCAGGTAACCATCTCCATTTTCTCTGTTACTTTAGGTTGATTTTCTTCCAAAATTCTCGTCAAATCATAACCTATCTTGCCTTCATTTTTAGATTTGGATCAGGCTCTGTTTCATTAATGGTTCAGCAGTCCCCTCAATCGGTTCTGGTTCAATCATGTAACTTGGCTGTTTGTCCAACAGTGAGTGTCGATCGATGTCGGGTGGGCGGTCGATCGATGTCGGGTGGGGGTCGATCGATAGCATCCAGTGGGTGTCGATCGATAACATCCAGTGGGTGTCGATCGAAGTTACCGTTTGGTGAAGTCTCTAGATCTTTTCCCGAAGTGTGTGGATTGCCATCAAGCTTCATCTCCAAGTCCTGATCCATATCTTCAAGCTTTTCCTTTAGCTCTAAGAAGTCTTCCATATTGACTTTCCTACTCGAATTCAAATACCCAAGTTGTTCTCTATAATCTACCTCCAAAAGTTCTCCCATGGTGATTTCTCTTTCTACATCTGGAGCATGATAACAACTTGATACATCGGTGCTCTCTAGTCTCGAGTCTGAAATTTCCTGAAGACAAATCAAACTTTCATGGATGTCAAGTGGTGTTGATCGACCACAGGGGTTAGTGTCGATCGACAACAGGGGTTAGTGTCGATCGATGCTGAGGGTGGTGGTGTCGATCGATGTTGAAGTCATGGTGTCGATCGATGATGAGGCCGTATCACTAATATCAGCTTCATCTGCTCTTATTGGCTCTTCAAATTCGTGTTGTCCATCATCCTCTACACTATATCTAATCATAGATTCTATCTTAGTCTCTAGTGTAACCTGCTTCTTGGGATGAGTGTTCAGTTTGTCCCTCTTCTTCTGCCAATCTTCATTGAGCATGTCCCACCTTTCATTATTCTTCCTTTCTTTAGTTGCTTCCACATCATCACGAAATTTATAGAGGAAGGCTCTTTTAATATCCTCCCAGCAGGTTAGAGATTGTGGCTGTAGTTGAACAAACCACCTAGATGCATTCCCATAGAGTGTGTGAGGGAAAATGTTGCAGAGTAAGTATTCTGCAGAGTACCCATACTTCTCAGTATCCACAGTTTTATCCATAAACACTTCAATGTGATTTCTTGGATCGTCGTGAGGAAGGCCTGGAAAAAGGTGTTGACCTAACCAATCGCTCCAGAAAGGTTGCAGTTCAAAGTCATCATCTCCAGCAACAACAATTGCATCAGAAACTACAGCCTCCTATGTATGAATCATTTGTCCTCTGCTGTTGGGAGCGCGACCTTCTTTTTCTCGAAAGATCCCATTCTTATCATACTCAAGTATAAGCATTTTGATTTCCTCTGTCTTCTCGCATGTGGTAACGATCATTGCTAAGGTCTTAACGTCGATCGACGTAATAGTGTTGGTATTGATCGACGACAAGGTGTTGGTGTTGATCGATACTCATTTCCCTTCACTGATGATCGCTGCTTGGAGGGTGTTGACTACCCTCTTACACTTATGGATCGTGCGTGAATCAGTAGGACCCTTCTTTGTAGAGCCCCAAAATCCTCTTCTCATCGCTTTCTGGTACTAAGATATAAGTACCTGAAACAAAAGAAAAGAAGAGTAGATTAAGTAAAACTAAGGTCAGATAACATATAGAGTAGCAAGTAAATCTAGGAGTTTGTTGTTTGATGATAGGATGGATGCTAGACTTAGGGTTTCAAGCATATGAATTATAGTGGATAAGATGAAGGTAATTAATAAGCAAGGACATTATTAACTAGTCTGACCCCTTCTTATCCCAACTCTCGCATACGGACAAAGGACTAGACTGTCGATTGACGGCTAAGGATGAGTGTCGATCGACGCTAATCAGACATGAAGTGTATCCGCTAGGTTAATTAAACAAGCTTTCGCATGTATCTAACAACCTAGCTCAATGGAATCAATTCTAGCATAGAACTTACTCTCGCAGTTGTGCATGTCCTAAGTTCAGGTTTCTAGTTAGTTACAATAGAACGCAAGCATTAAAAACAATTCCAAAGATTGATATTTCTTCATCCTAGAAATCCTATTTTGGTGCTAATTCATCAGTAACCTAAAAAACCTAAACCTAGTAGGTGGATCTACTCAGACATGACATAAATCATAGATGAATATATATGAAATAACAATAAAATAGATATAAAAACCAAAGGACTTCCAAGAGGAATTTGAAGGATTTCCTCTCTTCTCTTCTAACTAAGAACAATAAATAAAATAAAACTTAGAAAACGTAGACGTCAACAATGGCTTAGAAAACACATAAATAAGATTTTTAGTCGGCCAAAGGTATCCTAGTAAGTTGTGGTTGATTCTGGGCTTAAGTCGGTCTTGAAACAAAGAGGGCCTCTCTTCTGGGATCACCGTCGATCGATACTAAGGCTGCACCGTCGATCGACACTCATTCATCTTCTTGACAACTTCCTCTCGCGAGACAGACAGAACACTCTTCAGTAAAACGAGCATAACTTATTATACCGGACGCATATTGACCTTAAATCGGTAGCATTGGAAATCTAACTCAAATCTCTATCTCTTGTAAAACTATGATCTCAATCTAACGGTGGTAAGGTCTCCAGGCATAGCTCAATATCTGACGCGTTTGCACAGTTCTGCATCTCAAAAACCTCCAAAATCACCAAAGTTCTCCAGAACGTACATGAACCTGAAAATACTCTAAAAAATACTCCAAAATCTTATTATAGATTGTAAAAAGCGCATATACCATGGCCTAAAAGTGATAAATTCCATGGTATATCAGTCTTCGTGCTGGCTCCCCTTTTTGTGTTTCACATGTTTCCTTGCGGTTTTGATGCTGTAGCTTCTTGCCTTTTCTCAAGATTGTCCTTGACTATTGGCTGGGGACCTTCAGAATGTTTCATCCTGGTATAGGGAGACAACTTAATCGATATTGGTACTGGAGTCGATCTCTTGTACATATTGTCTTTAGTGAACAGTAGTATCCCTCTTGGATAAATAAGGTGGGAACTTTCATTGAACTCTGCCATTTATTCATAGCCACTTTCAACTGAGTATGACATAGCAATCTTCCCCTGGAGGTAGGCTACTATCAATGCTTGGATGACCTTATATCCTGCTTTTCAGAGGTAACATGCAGATTCAAAATATTTCAACTTGAAGCTCGGGATATTGGAACACGTCCTCCAAAATCAGGAGGTTTTGATATGTGTTTCTCTGGAACCCGGAAATCCTAAAATCTGAAGGTTTAGAAGTATATCCTCGTAGAACCCGTAGGTTCATGGACATGATTCTATGTAACTCGGAGGTTGAATGGAATTTCATCCAGGAACCCGGAGGTTGGATGGACATCGTCCAAGAAACCCGTAGGTTGGATGGACTTTCGTCCAGGAAGCCGGAGGTTGGATGGACTTTCATCAAGGAACCCAGAGGTTTAAAAGATTCACGTCCAAGAACCCATAGGTTGGAGGATACATTCAAATGGAATCACGAGGTTTGAGGACGTATAATTCATTAAACCTAAAAGTTTTGGCACATGGCCCTTTAGGATGCAGAGGTCATAGGGCGTATCCTTTCATTGAACCTAGACATTTTAGGATGTTATATCGAGTTTGCCCCCTTGAGTATGCTGCTTATAATTTTATGTCACATTTTTATCTGCCCCCGGAGGTAGGCCACTATCAATGTCAGTTAGATGTTGCACTCTGCCACTCGGAAGTAGGCAACTATCAAAATCAGTTTAGACGTTGCACTTTGCGACTCATAAGTAGGCCACTATCAACGTCGGTTTAGATGTTGCACTCAGCAACTCGGAAGTAGGCCACTATTAACGCCGGTTTAGATGTTGCCCGCTGCCATTCAGAAGTAGGCCACTATCAACATCAGTTTAGATGTTGCACTCTGCCACTCGGAAGCAGGACACTATCAATGTCGGTTTAGATTTGCACTCTGCCACTCGGAAGTAGGCCACAACCAACATTGGTTTAGATATTGCAGTCTGCCACTCGGAAGTAGGCCACTATCAACATCTTTAGGTGCTGCACTCTGCTTCCTATAGGAAACCACTGTCAGACATTTTCACGTGTTGGTGTGACTTCGACCCTGACAAGGGTTAGGAAATCGCCAGTCTTACCGATCGGTGCTAGTGTTAATCTACATGAGGTGGTGACTCAAGCGCTAGTCTTACTGTTTTTCACGTCTGGATAAGCAGGGAATTAGAGTGCTCCCGTTGTTATGACTTTGCACATTTTTCTCCCTTTATAAAACATGGGGTTTGTTTAGAGTACTTTTTGAGCGTACTTCATGATTCATTCATCCTATTTAGCACGTAGCATTTAATGCAGGAATATGCACATTTCGTACGAAGGATTCCTGCATGTGTTTTGGAACATGGCCTTTATGCAGGAACCAGGTATTTTTGACAGCATACTTAGGCTTGTGTGGGCCTATTCCCTCTTCATTCATGTACGTTTTGCATCATTTTATGAATGGCCCACTTATATGGAAGTATGTAGTTTTGCTCCATGTTCAGACTCTGAGTTTGGACATAATACTCTGCATTTTTACTTATGCTTCCTGCGTTGTTGCAGGAATTGGCAGGTTTTGTACAATGCTCCGTGCGTAAGAGTAAGTGTGTAAGCTTCTTATGCAGTACTTTGCATGTTATATAATATGATCCATGCCTAAGAGTTAGCGTGTGAGCTTCTCGGGCAGTACTTTACATCTCATGTACTACTCTACCTGCCTAAGAGTAAGCATGTGAGCTATCAGGAAGTACTATGCATTTTTTTTTATGTATCCTGCATGGGAGTAATCTCTAGAGCTTCTATGCAGGAGTACTATATTTGACTGCATACTATGGCTTGTGCTAGCCATTCATGTGCTTGTCAAATATTTTCCATGCGCCATATAGTTGGGTTTTCCACTTAGATGCAAGATCACAGGGTCTTGTAATCTTTTTTATAGATCCTAGTAGTCAGAATCTGGGTTAGATCCTTCCATATCCTGAAATATAAAGTTCTCCCTACAGTAGAAACTTTTCCATTTTACCCGGAGCTGGGTCTAGGCAAGAATCTGAAGCTGTCGTTCTGCTCGGAAGTAGGAGTTTTATCTTCCTGAAATATTTATTCCCAACTGATTTCCCCTTATCTTTCGAGATCATGGGTGAATTTGGGAGATAACATGTGCACGTTAGTCAACCGGGGTCGTTTCATCTCAGCATGCTTATGGTGAACATGAATGTCGCTTCTTTAGTGCCTTTCTCTGCGTTTTTTTCTAGCATGGACAACTTAGAAACCGGAGAGTGAAAATCTTAGTCGTAAATAGTTGAAGGACGATTGTTTTCCAAAAACATTTCCAGACTCGATGGCTGATGAGATCAATTAATCTCGAAGGATCCATGATTTTATTCTCGCAATTCAGTGGATGAAAAGTTTTGTTTCTTGGTGTACGGCTTCGATGGCATGTAGCCTTCTAGTAATCTGATTAAAGTGGTGCACGGCCTTATAAGGGGAAGGAAACATTGATGTACTACAGCGGGTACTTGATCTCCTTTCTTTAGTTGATGGTTCCTAGCCTGGACCAGGATTTCAGTGCAGTGGAATGGTTTGTCCGGCTGACGAAGATCATATGTATCTTTTAGAATCTGTCGCAGGTGATCTATTGCCCCGCCCGGAAGGAAGACTTCTTTGTCTTGGATTCAAATTACAGTGATTAACAAGATTCTCCTTTTTAGCACAATGACATTGTAGAAACCCTTAAACAAAAAAAACGAAAATAAAAATCGACAGTTAAAATTTGAGCCAAGCTTTTTGAAATCAAAACATGTGGAGAAATGTTAAGTTTTGATCACATAAAACTTGACATGACACGAAGAAAATGGAAGAATGGTCAAGCATCTATTTGGTGGTTGAGTCACAGGCGATCAGATCGATCGAGAAGTTTTGAAGTTTGAGGTGGTCGCTAAAATCAAAGAATTGATCGTATATGAACCATGAGTCAAATATACCACTCGAACGTGGTTAGACAATGTGATAGATTGATTAGAAGGTTGTTTTGGCAAAATAACATTTTTGGAAGCACGACATTTTAGAAGCATGGCTTTTATAAGCATGGCGTTTTCGGAAATTTGTATCAGTAAAATATTATTTTAGAGACATAATAAATCGGAAGAAGAACAAGAATTAAGCAGGACTTGTTTTCATGCAGGTTGCCGTTACTTGAAGTTAAATCATGGCAAGAGGCCAAGTCTAACTTATTAACGGTTCGATTATTTAATAGTAGAGATTAATTATTCTTGATTGATTGAGTTGATGGCATGCTTATTTATTGCTTGAGATTAGTAGTAACATGCTAATGTTTAGGTTGATTGATTAGTTAGCGAATGCTGAATGCTTAGATAATTCGCTAAGTTGTGGATTGATAGATATTCTGGATTTAGTACTTATGCTAGATTATGGATATGATTTTCTTAGTGATTAATACTATGAAGCTTGTATTATTTTACCAGGTTTAATATTAGTCCCATATTGGCCATATAGCATTTTGTGTAAACGACTTGTTGTTTCTGATATTAGCTTGTCCAAGTTAACACAACGTCAGATTCAGGTAGAGGTTGAGAAGCGTTAGTGGTTGGATTGGCCTAGTCACGAATTGCACCCTTTGTCACCTTGGCCGGATCGCCCATTAATCTGTCATGTAGCGCTCTCGGACCTTGGTAGACCGTGGGTCCGTCGGTCATGTTCTTGTTTGATTTTTGGCCGGCGTTTCAACCTATACCTAGAATGGTTCGGGGGTCATGGTGGCACGTAGCCACATGATTTCCAGATCGGTATGGCTCATGTCCGGATAAGGTAATTATCGATTTACAACAGTGAGTACGACATTTTTCTTTGTCTGGTACCCCAGGATTAGATATGGGCTGGAGAATGATATTTTGAACTACTTCTCCCAAGGGAAGCAGTATTTTTTTTCTTGTCTTTTTTTCTTTCGGATTGGTCTTTGGGGAACGTACCCTGGCTATAGGCAGAAGAAGTTTTTTTTTAGGTAGCACACGAGTGATTACTATGTGTCTTCTACTTCCTTTTTCGGGTAGGATGAGACTCTTTGTTGAAGCAGGGAGGCTGAGTTTTCAACTTATTACCCTGAGGTATCGAAGATAGTCGCTGACATGGGTGTTTTAGTTGTTCTAGCAGGGTATAAATATTCTAAACAAATCAATATCAAATTAACCCTAGTCTTTAACACACAAATAGTACTCTTGCCAAAAGAGATCAGGTGTAGTACTTAGGGATTGAATCCACAGAAAGAAATGACACACAATAGATTTCTTATTTCTAAAGATTAAGCTAGGTGAATATATATATTGGTGGCAAACAATCAGTTAAGGAAATATTCCTTAACAAGAAGTAGAGATGCAATATGAAAATATGCTAATAATGCAAATATGGAAATATCTTAATAAACTACTGTGATGCAAATGTTAATATGCTAGATCTAGGGTTTCAAGCTTAATGGATTATAGTGGATAGTAAGCAGAGGTATGTAAATATACTAGGACTGAAATATTAGCTATTCTGACCCTTTTAACTCGAAATCTCGTATGCGAGCAAAAGGAAAGACCATCGATCGACCGATAAGGCCTGATGTCGTTCGATGGTGAAATCAGAAAGAAGTGTGACCGAGATTTGATAAGTCCACCAGACTTGTTAGACCAGATCTTGCATGCGCCTAACAGCCTAGTCAATGTAGTCTATTCAGTCTCAGAACCTACTCTCGTAGCGAGATCTTAGTTAGCTACTCTAGAATGCAAGCATTAAGCACAACTCAATTGATGGATAATAACTTAGCTAACAATCCTACTTTTGGGTTAGTCCATGATTGCTATCATTTAACCCCAAACCTAGTTGATGACTACTCAGACATAATTAAAGAAAGAACAATAATCTTAATAGAATGCATAGATAAAATAATGGGGTTCCAATAAAAAATCTCCATAAGGAGTTATGAATCTTCTCCCCTAAAAACTTAAAACTATAAAGCTATGTGAGTTGTGTCAAGCCTTGCCTACACTTGTATTTGCACACTCTGCATTCTCTCAATGCATGAGCATAAATATAAAAATCCTAAAATTCAGGTCAAAACTCGTCCAAGACATTCTTGCTTTTGTCTTTTGAACTTGGGCTTTTCAGTCGGCTGTCTGCGAGTTGGGCGTCGACCGATGGCAAGTGTGCAGCATCGATCGACCTTGGTCTTTATTCATCGGTCGATTCCAATGTTGTGTCGTCGATTAACAAAAGATTTGTACTTCGACTCCTCAAACAGTCAGCTACAGATTCTTCTCCTTTAAATGCTCCAAAAGCTCCAAGTATATCCATTTATCTCCAAAACGTCTCTGGACCTGTAAATACTCTAAAACATATCCTAGACACACATGATAGACCCTAATTAGAGCCTAGAACACGGCCTAAAACTTGTAATAAATAGGCTTTATCAACTCTCCTCTACTTAACCTTTTTCTTGTCCTCAAGCAAACTAAGCATGTGAGCGAGGTTTGAAAAGCGGAGACTCATATAATGTTTAAGTATAACTGTCACCTTACTCTGTTGCAACTCCATCCTATCAAGTCAATCACAGAGAAACTTTATATATCATATCCTAGTATAGCAACAAAATCTAGTATACCAACAACTTAGCAAATACTAGTTTGACTCACCCCTCTACTGATTTCATTTCTCTGAATAAAATAATATGTAGGCGTTACGTTAGTAGTATCGATCAAAGGACACATGGACTCTACCTTTGCAAGTATCTGAAGTAACGAAATGTTGTTGCGGATGCTTTAAGCCGAAGGAAGTTGGACGCAGATTTACAGAAAGAAGTGGGGCTGTTGAACCAGGAGTTTAAACAAGTGAAGTTGTTCGTTTTGGAAGGGAAAACAAGGGAGCCATTGGGGCTTCAAGTTGTGAACCACGCCAACTTGATTCAGAGAATTTGAGAGGAACAACTTAAAGACGAGAAACTACAGAAGATCACTGAAGAACTCACAGGATAAGCCAGGACAAATAATGATGGATATTACTTAGCAGAGGATGGAACCTTGCTAATTAATGGAAGTAGCACAGTACCTAAAGGACAAGGGCCGAGAAATTAGATACTAAGGATCGCACACCATTCTTTACTTAGTATCCATCCTGGAAGTTCAAAGATGTACGGAGATGTGAGAAGATACTATTATTGGCTGGGAATGAAGAGATCGATAGTACGATGGGTCGCCAAGTGTACAACTTGTGAACAAGTCAAGGCCGATCTTTAAGTTCCAGGAGATTATTGCAGAGTCTTCTGATACCTCAATGAAAATGGGATTCTATTTTCATGGATTTCATAACAAGATTACCCACTGCCCCAGGTAGATCGAACAACTCAATCTGGGTAATTGTGGATATGTTAACAAAGGTCACACACTTGTTGCCTATGCCGGCCACTGATAAAGTGGAAGTATTTGTCGAGCTGTACATCGGCCAAATCGTGAAGTTACATGGTGTACCCTCAGACATCGTGTTAGATTGCGACCCTAGGTTCATGGCATCATTTTGGAAGCACTACAAGAAGCCTTGGGAATTAAATTGTTTAGAAGCACAGCATTCCACCCAGAAACTGATGGCCAAACGGAAAGGACCATCCAAACCATCGAAGACATGCTTCGGATGTGTATTCTAGAACGGTCATCATTCGTGTATAGGGATGCCACCCTATGAAGCATTGTACGGAAGGCCATGCAAAACACCTATGTATTGGACGGAAGTGGGAGAAAGAAGAATGTTTGGATCGCCTATCGTTCAGGAGACCATGATCATGCTGGAGGCGATTCAAACCAACATGAAGAAGGCTCATGACCGTCAGAAGAAGTACACAGACCAATCAAGAAGAAAGGTAACTCTTCAGATAGGAGATTGGGTCTATTTGAAGGTTACTTCACAAAAAGGGAAAGACAGATTTGGCAAGGTTGGGAAAATTGCGGTCAGGTTCATTTGTTCGTACAAGATCATTGGGAAAGCTGGTGAGGTACCTTATCGACTGGATCTGCCAGAGGATATGCATCTACATCATGTATTCAGTGTTTCCATGCTTCGGAATCATATACGGGATCCAAGTGCTGTTAAGCAAGAGAGAATAGAGGAGCTGGGGACACACCATACGTATTTGGAAGGACCAATCCGATTGGGAGAAAGACGTATTTGTAAACTAAAGAACCGAGAGATTTCTTAAATACAAGTATTCTAGTGAATACAAAACAAGATTCATGTTACTTCGGCAGATGAAGAAAGATTTAAGGCCGATCACCTAGAGTTTTTCCGAGAGGACGTTGTGATGGAGGAAGGAAGCCCCTTAGAACCTTAGAATTCGAGGACGAATTCTGTTAAGAGGGGGTGGGGGAGAATGTAGAAACCCTTAAAAAAAAAGAAAATTGACAGTTAAAATTCGGAGAAAAGATTTTGGGAATCAAAGCATGTGGAGGAATGTTAAGTTTTGATCACATAAAACTTAAAATTATTCGAAGGGAATGGAAGAATGGTCAAGCAGCTTTTTAGTTGTCGAGTCGTGGGTGATCAGATCGACCGAGAAGTTTTGAAGTTTGAGGTGGTCGGTAAAATCAAAAAATTAATCGTGTATGAACCATGAGTCGAATATGCCATTCGACCATTGTTAGACAGTGTGTTAGATTGATCAGAAGGTTGTTTTGGAAGCATAACTTTTTGGAAGCACGCATTTTGGAAGCACCATGTTTTAGAAGCACCATGTTTGAGAAGCACAACATTTAAGAAGTACGATGTTTCCAAAGCACGACGTTCTCGTAAAAAGTTTGTATCAGTAAAATATTATTTTGGAGACATAATTAGTCGGAAGAAAGACAGGAATTAAGCACTACAAGAAGTAAGCACGACATGAAAACCCGAATTTGGGCAAAAATCTTAATTTTGGTGTTATGAGAATTTTTGGGGAAGCCGGAGAGTCGGGAAATATTTTCATTAAGTTAAGAATTCAATTGGAATTTATCAAAAATATTCAGCGCATCAGAACGGGTGTAGAAAAATATTCAGGATTGATCACGGGACGAAAATTTACCCGAAGGGTCGAAATCTGACGTATTGATCGAGAAGCACAAGGTGGCTTAATGTATGTGTTCAGGATGTGGTAGAAACTTCCTGTCAGGGTATTTGGCAAGCAAAGCACGAGGTGTTAAAGTACATGCAACATGTACATGGAAGTAAACATGTGGAGCACGAGGTGTTAAAGTACATGCAACATGTACATGGAAGTAAACATGTGGAGCACGAGGTGAATCGACCAAGCAGCTGGGTGTTGTGTTAAATGCGACTAGACCATGTTGACAGACATGTGGAAGACGTGGTATCTCCTTTGATGCATCTACGCCAAGCTTCCACGCATGTGGAGGAAGTGGTGTCGCCTTTCAGGCCACCCTTGTCATGCGAGCTGACATGTAGAGCACGAGGTGCCGCCAGACATGCAACCAAAGCCATGCTGACGGACACAGGGGCTGCCACATGGCATGAATTAATTGGCTGCTGGTTCCTATAAATAGGTACGCCCTCCCCTGATTTCAACACAACCAGAACACTTCACAGCTACTAAAAAGGTGAGTGAGAAAGCAAAGAAAGAAAGTTACCGTTTCGATCGTTTTCGAGAATTTTGGCAGTTTTGAGAGGTTTCAAGAACAGTTACTCTGCCAGTTTTGGGTCAACATCTAGAGAAGGTCCTGCTCGAGTGATGATTTGACCAGACGTGAGCCAACTTAAGAAGGTCGGGAAAGGTTTCTGATCGCAGAAAACAGACACAAGGTCAAGGCCACGTTCAGCCAAAGAGATGTGAGTTATGATCAATTGTTTGCTGACTTGTTTTCAAGCAGGTTTTCGTTACTTGAAGTTAAATCATGGCAGGAGGCCGGGTCTAACTTAGTAACGGTTTGATTATTTAATAGTAGAGGTTAATTAATCTTGATTAATTGAGTTGATGGCATCCTTATTTATTGTTTGAGATAAGGAGTAGCATGCTAATGGTAAGGTTTATTGGTTAGTTATTGAATGCTGAATGCTTAGATAATATCCCTAAGTTGTGGATAGATAGATATACTGGAATTAGTCTTTATGCTTAGTTCTGGATATAATTGTATTAGTAGGTGATTAATACTAAGAATCTTGTGTTATTTTACTGGGTTTAGTATTAGTCATATATTGGCCATATAGCATTTGTGTAACCCACAATGTTAGGCATATTAGGGGTGACTTAGTGTTCCTTCAGAACTTGTACCCAGCGGGTTCAAGGAAACCCCTTATTCACTAGGTCGGGAAGACTCAGAGAGATGGGGCAATGGTCTAGGGCTGAGTGTTACACGGCGGAGTAATGGCCAACAGTGACCCGAATCACTGTGGGCTGTCGTGCTGACCCGAATGACTGTGGGCCACGATCGGTTGAAAGTTCCTTCTTCTAGCCTTTATTGTACGGAGATACGATATTTCTTGTGATGAAGGAGGAACCTAATGTCACTAGGTCCCTTGCTAGTTATATATATATATATATATATATATATATTATATTATATAGTGTATAAGGTTGTTAAACCCTAGTTTAAGTCAAGGTTGAGTTTGGTGGTGAGCTAGTAATTAGCATAAGGCCTGTTCTTTTCCGAGACGCAGCTTCAGCGTTGAGCATAAAAAAAACATAAAAGGATTTGAAATGCCAGGTCAGCAACAAGTTAAAATAGAGAGTTAAAAATATTAGTATATGACGCTAGCTACATTTCAACACATGTATGAGAGTCGCTAATTTTTACGGCGACCATGAAAACAGAGAAAAGATTGGAAGCGTCAGTCGCCGGCGGTAACTTTACAACAACGCTGCAATTTTCTCCGCCACGTTTGTTAATCTTTTTTGGCCGCTCAAGGCTGCGTCAGCGTTAAAGAAACGAACAGGCCTATAATGTTAATTATCTTGCTATTTTTTCCTGCTGCGTATTTTTGATTTTGCTTAACTAGAACTGTGTTTAATTATTACTAGGTGATCCTCTCACTTTTGTTTGCTTGGGGTGGTATAGCGAGAGGTTGCATTTGTTTGTTGGGGATTGCAACTCACTAAATAATGCTAGATTACATACCCCTCACTCATCGTTGTTTTCAGGTGACCAGTAGATCAAGTCAGCCTTAGAGGTTGCAGGAAGCTAGGCCAGCTGGTCTAGAGTTTGCATCTTTTTGCTTAGATGTTTGCAGACTATAAGTATGTACTTTTGCTCTCTTGGCATGCCACCACTTGTATATTATGTTGTGGCTGCGAACTATATAATATATAAGATAAATAAAGCGATGTTTTATGTAAACGACTTGTTGTTTATGATATTAGCTTGTCCAAGTAAACAAAATGTCAGATTCGGGTATGGGTTGAGAAGCCTTAGTCTTTAATCTGACGGGCCGTGTTAGTGGTCGGACTGGTCAAGTTTCGAATTGCACCCTTGGTCACCTTGGCCGGATCGCCCATTAAGCCGTCATGTAGTGCTCTGCTCCCGGACCTTGGTAGACGGTCGGTCCATCAGTCATATTCTTGTTTGATTATTGGCTGATGGTTCAACCTATACCTAGAACGCGTCGGGGGTGTTACATACATGGTGGCGCGTAGCCAAATGTTTGCCGGATCTGTATGGCGCATGGCCGGATCAAGTAATTATTGAGTTACTTCAGTGAGTACAACATTTTTCTTGCTTTGGTAGCCCATGATTAGATATGTGCTGGAGAATGATCTTCTGAACTGTTTCTCCCTAGTGGAGCAATATTTTGCTGCTTGTCTTTTTGTTTCGGCTTGGTCTTTTGGGGACGTACCCTAATCTAGGAAGGAGAAGTTTTGTTTTAGGTAGCACTCGAGTGATTACTATGTGTATTCTACTTCCTTTTTTTGGTTAGGATGATACTCTTTGTTGAAGCGTGGAGGATGAGTTTTCAATGCATTACCCCGAGGTATCGAAGTTTGTCGCCTAGAAACTCGAAATTTATATTGATTCTTCTTTGGAATCCGGAGTTTCAAAGGGCTTCGTGTTCTTATCCAGAAAGATCAGAAAATATTGCCATTGCGAACCCGAAGGTTCTAAGGGATTCCTTTTCATGACCCAGAGGTCGATTCTTATTTACTGTCTTAGACTTGGAGGTTGTATTGACTCAATGTGGCATCGTACTCTATCCCCCAGAGGTGGACCACTCTCGATGTAGATTGGATGTTGAGACGTAGTTGGATTGCACTCGATGCCTTTAATGTAGGGCTCAAAATGTTGTCATCTCTAAAAGACAACTTTCTAGTCGTCGGGACTCTGTGGGAAGCTCGGTCCTTCGGTCTCAGATTTTCTGGATGATTTCAAGGCTTTCCATTCTGGCACTCCAAGTCTTGGATATATCTTCTTGAGACCCAGAGATTTGAGGACTTATCCACTTGAAACACAGATGTTGTAGGATTTATCCTCTTGAGATCCCAAAGGTTCTGGGGTTTATCCTCTTGAAAACCCAGAGGCTCTGGGATGTCAAGGGCCCATATGCCTACTTGGCCATTTTCCATTGTACCTTTTGTATTATGGAGCATTATTTTGAAAATATTTATACTACCACCACAACTGGATGAGGCTTGAAGTAAGCCATGATTTCATGGCTGTTATGACTGATGGAGGGCTAGCTTTTCCGAACGACAGTATCGAATCTCTGTGTTGATGTGGTACACATGGTACTGCCTGGTTCTTCTTCTTCGCACCAGGACGGCACTCTTTACGTGCTTGTGTTCTATTAGGTAGAGCAATAGTACTTCTCCGTCCTTAGGCTTGGATACAAGGGTTTGATTCTCACATGGCCCCGAGTCCAAAATTGACGAGGAGGAAGGACTTGACCTGGGTTTGGAGTTGGAATCCGTTGTTTGGATAGTACGAGTTGACATGGCTAAGATGATTCTTCACAAGGATTGGTGTTTTCTTCTGCATACTAGGGCATTGTATGTCCATTCCTGCTGTTGATCAACAAATGTGGCTTTGCTTATATCCCTTGAATTTCCTTCGTTTATAAGTGTCGTTTAATGACTTTTTTTGTTGTTCTCTGCTTCTGCTTGGGTAAGCCGCTCCCAGATCCTTACGGATGTCATTTAATGACTCGTTGCTCGTCTTCCATCCTCCTTTTTGTGCGTATGTTGATGAGATTTGTTGATGCGTGTTGCCCCTTGGATTAAAGCTTAACATTTTGCCCCTGCTTTTTTTTCTTGGCTGTGTCTTCTTAGAAGTTCATGAAGGCATGTGGCCTGGACCTACTTCATTGGAAACATGTAGTGGCACATATCCTTGGTTCCCTTACTGGAAATTCCTGGTTCCTAGAAACTTGTAAAGGCATGTGGCCTTAGCTTCCTCGGGAACTTGTAGAGGTACACATTGTGGGAACCGAAATTCACACTGTCGATTTTAGTGAACGGAGGAGAGCAAAAAAACCCCTACTTTCCTTGACGCCCGAATTCTCAGCAAGAGCCAACGACAAGTAACTGGATAAATGCATAAAATATAAAAATATAACAAACGAATTAAGAAAAGTTTGATCTTTATTTCGAATTCTCATAAGAGCATAGCGATTTTACAACAGATTGTAAAAGCTTCGGCCGCAAGAGCTGTAAGCGAGTTTTCTAGTTCCAGCCACCTAAAACCTTTAACCTATTTGAGTCATTGCTTAATAACAAAAGACGAAAAAGATATGAAAAAGGTTTGATTGATTTAGGACTGGACCTTATGAAAGGCTGTCTACGTACGCACTTCGAGGATTAATCCAAACGTAGTTCAGTTAAAGAATTTGAACAATAAATCAAACTGCCTCTGCTTGTTCGTCTAGTAATCGAGTGCAAGACATATAAAAACCAAGCATGTCGAGAATGATGCCTAAGATTCCTAAGCGCTAAGTTTTATTCTTATAATTTCTTGTCCCTGCGTCCCTCTACATTGCTACTCTTGTAAATGTCTTCAAGGTCGGTTGTCTTTCCTTTTCTTTCCCTGATTCGAGTTTATCCTTCCACAAAAATTTTCCTTATCTTTTCGATTTACCATAATTATCATGAAACTTGAAAATTATCATCATTTACATTTATCTTCTGCCGATATTCGGACATTCATTATAGTTGGGCTCATTCTCGTCTAAAATCGTAAGAGGGAATTTATCGCGTTTTAGACCCTTTCGGGTCATTTGCGATTTAAGGAGTTTTTACGATTTCTTTCTGAGAAATCGTTCTTCTTATGTTTACACGATGCTGGATCCGAAAAATAATAATCCAATCGTATAGTCGAGATAACATTGGTTTTAAAGGAAATCGTTATCATTTTATACGATTGACTCAGACTTTTACGAGAAAACAAGTCTTTGCAATTTTTATCGTAAACTTCAACGGAAAGTCCAATCAAGACGAAAAAAGAAACAGCCGAGTGAAGGTTCAAAGGAGATAGTGATGAAGAGGATACTGTCTAGTTGACAATGGGCGAAAAAAGTTTGTACGGGTCTAGTCGCCCTTAGGCCACTAAACTTTCCGGAGAGTCTACTCTCCCAGGGGCGACTAGTCGTGGGGTGTGTCTAGTCGCCCATGAGCGACTATACTTGGTAGTGAGTCTAGGCTTCCGTGGGCGACAAGACGTTGCGTTCGTCTAGTCGCCTTGTGACGAGAAATTGTGTATCTAGACACCCATGGGCGAGTAGACTTTGTGGAGATTCTAATCGCGCATGGGCGACTAGAATTCGTCACCAGTCTATTCGCCCATGGGCGTCTAGACTTGGAGGTGATGTGTTTTTTTCCTTCGATCGTATGTCTTGACTCTTTATCCTGGATAACACGGGTCGGGTGATGAGGAGTTCTTATATGATTATTTCCTACTTAATTTTTACTCGAAAGAGAGATAACGTTTCCGCGGTAAAATTTAGACATCGGTTCCGTTCTGACCGTCTTTGACTCCAACAATGGAAGACTGTTTTGTAAAATTTGCCATTTCTCGCAAAAACCTTAGGCAAAACCGTTTTTCCGATCATTTCATCTTTGGATAGAAAATTTTTATTCCTTGTCTAGGATGAAATATACGAAGTTTGTTCTTGTATCCTTACGCAAATAGGTTTAGCTTATGCCGTATAGTTTCTCTGACATTTTTAGCTTATATTTGCATAAGGCACAATTTCTCAGAGGATTTTAGCCGTTGATTTTTCCATGACCGATTTTGTCCCCAACAGTTAGCCCCCAGCTTGTAAGATATTACGTGTAATTTCATGTGAGGTAGTAATTGGCATGTTAGGTGGATTCAATGGTTAAAAAAGTCCGTTTGGCGAAACCAGTTTTTTCAAAAGTTGATAAGATTGGGGCTGCGCCTTGTGAAGGCTGACTATGTATCGTTATTGAAGGGATCAAGCCTTTCGTAGTTCGTCTTATTTTTAAGGTTCATACTACCTTTATGGTTTAGTTGTGTGTCGTGTAGAGATTATCGAGCATGTTGATGCCGATATCATTTTTTATTGGACCTTTGTCGGCCCAGAGACTAGCCTTGTAGGCTTTTTGCTTTGGCCAACTGTGGCCGTATGAATGTTTTTGGGACTGGCTGCATGTGGTTTTGAATCCCTGCCGCTGTGCGGCTTCTTTTTAATGAATTGTGGTTCGCGTTTTTAAGAGCGTATTTGTATTCGTCTGAATGTAGAAAGAAGAGTATGAGTTGTCATCTCATATCTAACTCTTTGATGGATCGTGATAGTTGTCGTTGTTTAAGATGAGAATATTTGAAGGCTTGTGTTCGAGAGGTTTCATAAACGTGCAAATATCAGAAAAGTGAGATGTTTTAGGATGTCATATCGGTTAGATATCATGCCTTGAGATGTTTGAGACCAGTATGATGGGTTTACGGAAGGACCTAGGTCTATAACGGTTTAGATTTTGTGATGACTATTTCGTCTTATGTTACCCTTAGCAGTTTTGACCTGATTCCATCCCGATATTAAAATCTGCGATAAGTTCTTGGCTTATATGACTTGCGTTGATCGGGGGCCGAGCATCTCTCCAAAGATAATTTTGAAGTCGTCTGGAAGTGCTGACCAAAATTTTGGATTCCTTTTATACCTCGCTATTATCCTTGTGTCGGATATCTGAGAGCTAATCCTATGGGAGGAGATGGCTAAATCTGTAAAGGACATTTAGAGTTTATTGTGATCAGCAACAAACATGATGGTAGATGTTACCATTTTGTATTTTCATGAAGGATAACTGTTTCAAAGATGTTAGTGTGTATGACTATTTGGTCTTCCAAGATGGTGTTTTAATCAAGGAAGGTATTTTTGTCGAGAAATGATTTTTCAAGCGTCTGCGACGTCTCGCGATGCTGAAGATTGGTTTTTCTTTCATATGCCGCATTTCGTGCTTGAAATGTTTGCGGGCTTGAAGATATATTGCGGTGTTGCAAGGGTTATGGTTTAACCTTGCAATAGAGAAATGTTTTGTTTTGTTTGCGGATGTTCGTAGCCAAAACTGTTGTTTCTATTTGGATGTTAAATTGTTTGATTTATGATCGAGGAATTATGATCAAGGGGCCGCATAATTTTTTCCTTGGGAAGAAGTGTCTTCCTTCACTGTGCTTTGTGAAGATTTTGTCCATCCAAGATTTATTTGGTGTATTTTTAATGATGTTTCTTATAGCTCTCAGAGCTTTGTTACGAGTTTTTCCTTATATGCCGCGTTTTATGGGTAAAACATTACAGGCTTAAAGTGAATTGTGAAAGATATAGAACTTGGTATACTTTTCGATAAGTTCAAGTTTTTCATCAACTGTTTGGTTGTTAGGACTGAGTCTTGTTGTAAATACTTTATTGTATGATTTCCGTTTCTGGGTTATATGATAATTATTTGCGTAAACGTCACTTTGCGTTTTTAGACGAAACGTGAATTGTCGTTTTGCTGTTAAGTGATTGGATGGAGCGGTGGTCGCTCAAATATTATGGCCTTGTGTAAAGGCTGTGTTCAGCCGCATAGCCGATGACGTTGTTAGTCTTGGATTAGACCGTTGCCCTTTCGTGTCAACATTAAGGTCAAGTTAGTTTATAATTTTTCTTAAAGGGGAGGTCAAACTCTAGATCGGGCTTTTACAGGATGGGTAATTGGCCAAGGGTCGAAGAGTATTGGTCGAGATTTTTAGGCCAAGTATGTCAGAGTTTTCCGTGTTAAAATGGTCGAGGGTGCTAGAAAATGATTTTTCTTTAGATTTCATTTATACGATGAATATTTCGTATAATTTTTCCTTTAGTCGTACGAAAATTGTTTTGTTTTTTTCCTGAGGAAGACGAAGCCTAAGAGGCTTGATAAAGAACCCGTGTAGAGTCAGTTTCAGGATGATTTCCTGCTCGTTTGTAACCGAGGAGAGTGAAAGGAAGAATCCAGCAAACCGCAGGGGTGAAGAATAAGATCTGTAAGATCGTAGTGCAAAGAGAAAACGTTTAGATTAGTCATCCAAAGTTGGATCATACAGCTTCATTTTTGCTATACAAGAAACACTTCTTCGTAAAACCTGTTATGGTTATCTTTGAAAGTTGCTTCGCATGATTTGATCTTACCATTAGAAGGATTTTTCATGTAATGTGATACAAGAAGGGCTTCTCATAGGAGTGAATAGAGAACGTTTCTCGCTTATTACACATGATTTTTGCGACCGAGGATTAGGTTTTCCTCATTCGCATTTTATATTACAAAGTCGTTTTACATTATACATATCTTGTTTTCTTGCAGACTGTTTCTTATAAATTATTTTAGTTATATGAAAGTAATGGGTGAACGTTTTTGTTAAGATAGTTAATCATCGCGATGTATGGAGATGTCGAAGTAGCGATGTTTCTGCAGATTTTTCGGGAAACGTTTCCACTTTGATTTTGATCATTCATGGAAGTTTCTTGGAGCTACACATGTATTTTTACCAAATATTTTTTTTTATGATCTTGATAAAGGCTGGAAATCATGATTGGCAAGATGGATGATGGAAGCTTGATGGATCGACCAAATATATGATCGAGTGGGCGATATGAACGGAATCCAAGATGAGAACCTGAAACAAATGAAAATATAGTGAGATGCGGTTTATAATAACAATAAACAAGATAAATAAACAGAGGATAGGATGGAATCAAACTGCTGGTCGTGTGACACTCTAAGCCTAATCAGTTGATGATCAATGTGGTTTGAGATGGTGCTTTGATTGCTGGATGTGTATCACTCTCAAGTTTGGCAAAAGAATGGGCTGGAAGTGATGGTGGATTGAGGATGCCAAAAATATCAATGGAAGTTATCCTTGATAAGCCAAGTTGCTCCAGGTTTGCTTCTCACACACTCAAAAGACTTGTAACAATAGTTTTAAGAAAACTAGAAAAGCTGGACAATTCTTATTACTTCAAATATGGGTTGTTTACAATGATGGATGAACTGAGGTTATATAGGCTCGACATAATAACTCTATAAATGAGTAAAAAGTACTAAAGGAAAGAACTAAACTCAAAATAAAAGTATTGAAAGCAAAGCTTTGATGGCTCCAAAGAATATAGCCATTAGCTTGATTTATGCTTTCTTCGAAAAGAGAAACTTGTGGTGATTTGTATCTTGATAGGTTCTGGACGTGACCATGATCTTAAAACCTTCATGAATTACTACTCTGTCTTAATATAATGGAATATGGCCGTTTGTCTTGAGCAAGAATCTGTAGGAGTACCTTTAAGGCATTTAGTGTAGACGCTGCAGAATAAGGAAAGTGAATTGAAAGGATGATCCGCCTGATCCTCTGGGTTATAGTGCATCTACGGACTTTTTGATACCTTCTAGATGGTCTATAGTGTCTCCTAGCTCCCCAAGAAAGGTTTGGTTCGAGCCAAATCGAATTGGTTGGCAACTTTCTCCAATTAGTGTCGGTTTGGCCGGTCTTAGGAAATTGATTGCATCTAGGTTTTCCCATGACCAATCCTTCTGATTTCAGTTATTCTGGAAATATATAATTCCTTCTTGAATCCATGATTGATTCTGGAGAAGTCCGCTTCATACTTAGGTTGAAATCCACTTCTAAGAGTTGAGACTCGCAACAGGATGGGTTGGAATACCTCCATTTTGTAATTTCCATAACCTCTTGGTCCCTGAAGCTTTTATTGAAATTTAAAGCCTCAGTGATTCCTTGATGAGTAAGAATTCTTCTAAAATTGGTTTCATTCTAAAATAATTTTTCGTTTATGAGATATTTTCCTTGGATTGAACCTCTGTCATTGGTATCTCTAAGGTTGCTGGTTTGGACAGCTTGGTTAACCTCTCGCTCAACCACTGATTTGATGGCTGCATCAGATCAACTCGCAGAATATTTTCATAGAATTTTGTTTAGTTTCTGGAAGATTATCACATTGTCTAAATGATTTTCTGCCTACTGTTGCAAGAGTTTGTTTTGTCAAAAGCGTTTTCTTGATGCTGAGGCAAAACATTTTTGAAGTATGGGAGTATAAGAGTATAGTATACGTACCTAATCCCTCCTTTTTATTTAAGAAATAAAATGGTTGAATCGATATTTCGAAGGATTGTGTACGTTTTCTCTTTAGAGGATTGGTATGATCGACAATCAGAGTCGATTTAAGGACGAAAGTGGGATTGTGACTTGGTGGTTTTCAGGTTGACGACTTGGAATATATCGATTTTGAGAAAATTGGTAGGAGTGAGTGAGTTTTAAGACGACCTTCACGTCTCTAGTTCTTTCTTTTTTTAGGAAGCGAGCAGAGTATGCGTGGCGATCGTTTCTCGGTTTAGTGATTTAGATCGGTTTGCAAGATGTGCCTTTGTTTTCTCAAAGATTCAAGTTTTCCTCTTCTCTGTTTTACTTGCTCATTCCCCCTTCCTCTTCTCGTGTTTGTCCACCCCTTATGGATAGTAAGAATATCGATTCTTCCTGGATTTCTTCACTTTCCTGGCCGAGTTTAGGCTTAAGCCTGCCTTACGGTTTTGGTTCGGCGATCTACATTTTTCAGATCTGGGTTTCGGTCTCTATATCATTGGTTTTACGAAGACCAATGAGAATCTTATCGAAAGCCTTTTGGTGTTTTAGAATTAGCCAAGGGCGATCGGAAGCTGCCGAGGGAGATCAGAAGATGCCAAGGGCGATCAGGAAGACTCGTTGGGCAATCGGGAATACTAGTTAGGCGAGGAGGCAAAAGAGAGAGAACGGTGAGACCGTGAAGAGAGACTGATAGGCGAAGTTCACTTTTCAGCTCTTCCTCCATCTCTTTCCTCCTCCAAAAATTTTGTACGATCTTGTTTGACTTCTCAAAGATTGTCGAATTGTTTTACAAAGCTGTCTTGTAAAATGTTGTCGAGTTTAATTTTTTGAAAGTTGTTTCGGAAGATTTGCCGAGCTTAATTTTATGAAAAATATTACGTAAAATGTTTCCAAGTTTAACTTTACGAAAGTTGTTTCGAAAAACAATCATGAGTTTAATTTTACGAAGGTCGTTTCAAAAAATGTTGTCAAGCTTAATGTTTTCGAGTTTGACTATACGAGAGATGTGTTTTGGAAAACTCATGTTTTTGCAGCTGTTCCAAAATTTTTTTTCTGTTTTATATCAGAAAATATAGATCTGATGGGCTTAATTAACGCAGCTAAGCTTAATCAAAAAAATTATCGTTTCCGCAGGATTGATCCGAGGGAGTTTTGAGTAGTTTTTCCAAAGTAAGCTTAGGTGACAATTATCAAGAATGCCCTTAATATGTTGCTATAAAGGTGACGCCTGAAGTTTTACGAAATCTTATGTTTCAGAAAACGTTTTAGCAGTGAGGGATACGATCTCCCATTTTTCTTAGTTTAGTCTTCGTCAGATGTTTTAGGTTTTGAGTGATTTGATAGAGATCAACTTTGTTTCTTCAAAAATTATTCGGCAGAAGTACAGTGGTGGGGGTTGCGTACCTGGATTTCTGTGTTTCCTTTTCCCGAGAGTAATCTAGGGCTTCTCTGTGATTTCTGAGAGAGCAAGATATATTTTGCCAATTTTTTGGGGAAGCGTCTTTTGTCAAACCTTTACGTGTTTAGGTTTCTCCAACTCGATAATGAGACGAACTTTACGGGGTTTGATTGATTTTATCGTTGGCTTTTCTGTTTAGAGAGAGAAATCACGAGTTGTTTCGGCGCTCTTCAAGAGATTTTGCAGGAAGACATGTAATGTCTCTCCCGCCTATCACATTGTCATGTAGTTTGAAACTACCCCCTCCTTCTAGCACCAAACTGTTAGGGTATTTTTGTGTACATGATTCGTGCTCAGCTCTACGGAATGATAGGAAGAAGGAGACAAGTTGCCGTAGTGCTTTCTCCTGCTTTAATTGATGATAAACCAGGAGATCTTGGCTTTAGAATACTGCCTTATGGGTATGGGCCAGTATATATCGTCGATGTCTTGGTAGCAATAGGAAAGATAAATCACAAGGAAGGGGTCGCCTTTCTATAACGATGACCGCATTTTCTTCCAGCCTCAGATGAGGAGGAGCCTGGCTTCAAAGGGGGGGGGGGTTGGATGTCTAGGCGTGGGACCATGGAAGGTATTTGGATTTATAGCTAAATCCTTCATTGGGAATTGCCTATGTACCCTTCGATGAGGGATCAAGCCATTTGTAGTTCATATTTTTGGAGGCGCGTAACCTAGATTGGCACGTAGCCTGGTGGGCACATAGCCTAGAGGGCAAATGGCCTAGTGGCCACGTAGCCTTGTGAGAACATGGCCCTGTTGTTAATAAGAGTCATCTGTTATAGAGGGCATATTGTCGAACCAGATGGTAGACTAGTCGATATGCTTCAATGAGCATGGTAAGTCGATGTGCTTCAGTGAGCATGGAATTTTCCTGCTGATGGGCAGAAGATCTGGCCTGAACCAGTAGATAGAGTTAAAGATGTGATTCAATGAGCATAGAACTTCATCTCACTGATAGTAATCGCAGGGATTTGCTTGTTATAGGCATGTCGATGAAGATAGTCTTCTAGGTGTGAATTATTCCCATGGCGGCTATAGAACTGGTGAGCTATGTAGATGGACGTGTTGGCCTCCCTCTTTATGTTTAAGAAACCTATATTTTTAGTAGAGGTTGTGCCTCACTCTTACGATTTGGAAATATTATATCCTCAGATAATAGAATATTTCCGTTTTTCTTAAGGATGGACCTATATATTAGAATACTTCCCCTTCTCTTGGATTTAGGAAGATTCCTTCTTGCTTAAGCTGGTTACCTTATATTAAGGAAGATTTCCATTTATCTTAAGGCAGGAGAAATCACTTGACCTGGATGGAAGTCGGAGGCAGGAATGGAACCATGATCTGAGAAGGGATTTCTTCAGGCATGAACCGGAAGGCCGGGTCCTGCTCTGAAGCTTGAGTAATCTATAAAGAAAAGATTGAGAAAATTTCCTGAAATATGCAGAGGGGTAGGTACATTACCAATGACCCTATTATTCTAATTCATAAGGAATGATCGCACATTGTGGAAGTGAGGGGTAGGTACACTACCGATGAACCCAATATTCACATGCACTTTGTCAGGAAAAAAAAAGATGAACAAGATGGACTGCAGCAGCATTATTGATTCAGTGGCATTAAAAAAATTCAAAGAAGAGAGAAAGAAGCAAGAAAGGGATCAGAGGAGACTACATGTGGTTCACATACTTGCCTGAGTAAAATTCCATGTGTCTTATGATGGATACTCCTAAGATAAAGTCTGCACCTTATATGTGGATGCAATAAGTACATATAGATACCTCATATGTGGATGCAATAAATGTGAGGTGATAGTTGTGTTCTAAAGAGATGGTTAGTCTCTGCGTTTTCAAACTATTTCCACAGATGTCTGGCGAATTTGATATGTTATGGATTTTACTTGTTTTAACCCATGATATTAGTAAGTTTTATAGTCTTTTATATGTATTTGGAGTTATTTTAGAGTCTTTTCAGGTCTAGGTACTTATTGGACACCATTGGAGCTTTTGGATCATTTTAGAGCTTTGAAGAGGCTCTCTTGAAAACTTGAAGTCGGAGCGTGTTCCTACAATGAGTATCAATCGACACTAACCCATGTGTGTCGATTGACAGTCCAGCCGTCCGCGAGTTTAAAGATGATTTGAGGAAATTACAAGAAATTCCAAAGAGTTCCAGAAATTGCACACTAAGTCCATGGCCGCATGTTAGGCTATTTATTAGGATTTTCTATTGTTTTGTGAGAGGGGCCTCTTTTACACACCTCTTACGCTTCATTATTCTTGAGAGGAGAGAAAGCTTAGGATTAGAGAGAGAGAGATCTGAAACACCTTCTAAGAGAAGATGTTGAACTCCATTGTTTTCCATACTTTGTGTTTGTACTCTTTCTATTTGGTTTATGCAATTTATTCAAACTATAATTATGCTCTTTGTGACTTTGTTTGAGTAGCTTTATTGTTAGATTTATGGCCCTTCAAAGGTGTCAACTGTTTGCTAATATGTATTGTTCTTAGGGAAATTAATAAGTTCTTCATCAAGTTGTTCTTACTGATAGGATTAAGATTGATCACCCTAAACCTAGATCTTAGGATAAGTTGGCGCAAGAGAAGGCTTGGTTTACTGCATTAATTGATACTAGTATGATCTAATTGACTAGGCACATACGACAGTTAGTCTAGGAAGTTACAGAACCAATCAAACTTATTCGCTAAAGCTTGTCTGGAAGTAGTATCGATCGACACTTGTAAGTGGTTTTCGATCGACACTCCCTTATGATTATAACTTAAGTTTGCGTTTGAGGATTGCATCCTTGATAACATGTTTATCTTGTACACTATTTACACCTGATAATTCACCTACGCCTAGCTTCATCTCATCTTGATAACTTACAATACTTAATATTTCCATTTACTGTTTTCTACCATTGCCATCTAGCTTTATTTCAAAGACAATAAATCTATTGTGTAATCCTAGAGTCTCTGTGGATTCGATCCTTAAGCACTACAACTGAACCTCTTATTTAAAATTGCTCATATGGTAATTTGAGGGATATCACCGAACTATGAAGGGTAGGGGAAATGATCTTTTCTTGTAGCAGAGTTCAAATTCATGTGCATAGTAACAGTCCTCATAGGGATTGGCTCGTCTTTATCATTCTTTACCAGTCTAACCCCTCCTTTCTTAGGAACCACATGTACCGGACTTACCCAATTTCTGTCTGGATATGGATAGATAATTCCTTCGTCAAGAAGTTTCAAAATCTCTTTCTTCACCACCTCTTTCAGATTCGGATTAAGTCTCTTTTGATGTTCAATATATGACTTTGATTTGTCTTCCAGGTGTATCCTATGCATGCATAGACCGGGTGAAATACCTGGAATGTCGTTAAGGGAATACCCAAGGGCTTTACGATACTTTCGCAATTTTTTTAGTAATAGAGTGAGCTCTCTGATATACCATGGATTTTACCATTTTAGGCCATGGTATATGTGCTTTTAGATACAATTATGTGTGTTTGGAGTCTATTTTAGAGTGTTTTCAGGTCCAGGAACTTTTGGACCAATGTGGAGATTATGGAGCATTCTAGAGCTTAATGATGAAGAAACTCGTAGCTGCTGATGTATTAGATGGCATAGTCGAGTTTAGAGATGTCTGTCAATCGACAACATTCTGTTGGTACCGATCGACAGCAACGTGAAGGATTGGGCGGACCTGTTCGTGACCGACTTGAAGCCCATAAGACCCACATAATTACAAGACTACCTCTGGCCAACTTTATTCCTATATTTATGTGCTTTGCCATTGTTTGGGCATCAAACCGCCTTTTTACCATACACAAATTATTTGACCATACTTAGAAGCTTTTAGTAGTTTTGGAGACAAGATCAAGACTCCTTCAGAGATTTGTATTGGAACTCCAATTTTTTCTTACCTTATTCTATTTTATGCATTCTATTCAGATATATATTATGCTTTGCTTAATTATTTCTGACTAGTCTTCTTTGTTAGGCTAGAGTTTATTTAGGTCTATATGTATTTCTAACTATAGAACTGTTAGGGTAAATCCATAGGATCCTTGATAAAATTAATCTCAATGCTTGTGTTCTAATCTAGCTAACTGGAACCTTGAACTTAGGATATAGATAAATACGTCGGTAGGATCTATACCTGATAATAATTTTTTTGAGCTAGGTTGTTAGGCACAACTCGAAAGCTGGTCAAGATTAGCTTAGTTAACATACCAATTAGGACTATAATTCTTGTCTAAGGTAGTATCCATCAACACTCTTGCCATAGCATCGATCGACACTCGTTCTTTGCATGCATGTCGGAAGCTGGACCAAATACATAGTCATCTGATTAGACTCCCAATGTTAGCTGGATATCTTGATTTAGTATTCCAGTTCTAGGATGGTTTAACACATACACTTAGCATCTATACAACAATACTAAAACCTGAAACCTTACATCTGGCTATTTATTCTCATAATTTACACACCAATTCTCAATTTATTTCTACTATTTACTGCTATACAGTTACTTGTCTAGCTTTATCTTTATATTAATAAATCTAGTGTGTGCCCACATGATGCAGCCATCCAGGTAGATGTTCCCATAATCAGACAAGGTCCTTCCCCTCAGCGCTTGTTTTTAGTCTTTAGCTTAACAAAGACGCCTGTTTAATTAGTAGGTTGTTCATCCAACTGCACAATGTCAAGATCTGGAATTTTGGCTTTTTAGTGTTTGACCCTTTGTCTATTCACAGTGAAATCCTCGCCTTTAGAGTTCAATAGGACAAGAGTACCATATGGTCTAACCTACTTAATTGTGAAGGGACCTGACCAGCGAGAACACAAATTTCCAGGCCTTGGTTTGCTCTTTGAGATGGTCTAACCTCCTTAATGGTGAAAGGACATGAGTACCATATTGTCTAATCCTCCTTGAGATGATCTTTTTATCATGATAGGTTTTGGTTCGCTCTTTGTACAGTTTTGAGATCTCATACACATGACTGATCTCATCTAACTCATTCAGCTGTATCAATCTCCTTACTGCAGCATACTTCATGTCGAAATTTTTCATCTTTACTGCCAGGCTGCCTTGTGCTCTAACTCCATTGGGAGATGGCATGCTTTCCCATAAATCAGAATAAACGGAGAAATACAAAGTGGCGTCTTAAAGGCTGTCCTGTATGCCAAAAGTGCATCATCCAACTCTTTAGACAAGTCTTTCCTTGTATTTCCTACTGAGTTTTCAAGGATTTCCTTGATCCTATGGTTGGACTCCTGGTCTGAGGGTGATCGGGAGTAGCCACACGATGATGTACACGATGATTCTTCAGTAACTTCTCGAAGACCTTGATAATGAAATGAGAACCGCCATAACCAATGACTATTTGAGGAACTCCAAATCTAGGAAAAATGATGCTTTCGAAAAGTTCTATGACTACAGGGGCATCATTTTTAAGAGTTGCTATTGGTTCCACCCACTTAGATACATAGTCAACAGAAACAAGGATGTATTTATTTCCGAATGAAGAAGGGAAAGGGCCCATGGAGTCGATGCCCCAGCAATCAAAGTGGGTTATATCGGACTGAGCATCTCGATTATTGGTAGGCCACCAGAAGCCTAATTGAAGAATCTTATACACTGTCTTGAAACTTGCAAAATGTCCAGCATAATCTGATCCATGGCAGTGGAATAGGATGTCTGAAACTTCAGATTCTGCATCGCAATATATTTATATATCGTCAGAACAATGTTTATAGCGATAAGGCTCGTGCCAACGATATCTTTGGATCTCTCTTAAAAACTTCTTCTTGGTATATCCTTTAAATGTTTATGGCTCTACATCAGCAGCAAGATAGTTCACTATGTTGGCATACAATGGCCAGTCTAAACTGACTGAACCAAGATTGGTTTTCGTAAGTTGGCGAGGGACATTGATATCTATGTCGATTGTAACTTCTTGATGTGGGTAGACATGCACTTCTTTTGAGGTGACGATCGATGCTTCTTGGGTAATGACTGATACTTCCTTAGATTCCATAGGAACATTACCAGTAAACGCTTACTCCTTATTGTAGATATTCTCAGTATGCAGGAAATCATTTATGGGTTTGATCTTCTCCTCATCGACCTTAACTCCATCTGCACTCACAACAAAGCCTAGGAAAACCAAGTTATCCGTGCAGAAGGTGCACTTCTTCAAGTTGGCATAAAGCTTTTCATTCCTTAAAACATTCAGGACAGCCCTAAGATGTTCTAGATGTTCTTCTAAGTTCTTGCTATATACTAAGATGTCATCAAAGTATACTACAACAGAAATGCCTATGAATGATCTAAGAACATGATTCATTAACCTCATGAATGTACTAGGTGCATTGGTTAATCCAAATAGCATAACTAACCACTCATATAATCCATGTTTAGTTTTGAATGCAGTTTTCCATTCATCTCCTTTTTTCATCCTAATCTGATGATAACCACTTTTTAAATCTATCTTAGAAAAGATGCAAGAACCATGCAATTCATCAAGCATATCATCAAGTCTAGGGATAGGGTGGCGATACTTCACTGTTATGTTGTTGATTGATCTACAATCAACACACATACGCCATGTACCATCCTTCTTAGGCACTAGGAGCAATGGTACAACACATGGGCTCAAACTCTCTCGGATATAGCCCTTCTCCATGAGTTCTTCTACTTGTCTTTGCAACTCCTTGGTGTCAACCGGGTTGGTTCTGTATGCTGGATGGTTAGGAAGTGTAGATCCTGGAACAAAGTCTATCTGATGCTCAATCCCTCTCAAAGGTGGTAAACCAATGAGGTTGTCCTTTGGAAATACATCTTGAAACTCCTGCAAAAGAGAAACCATCTCACTCGGATACACCGGTGTAGAATCTGTTAAGTTCAAAAGGGCTTCTTTAAACACAAGTAAGATAGCAGATTGTTTAGAATAAAGAGTTCTTTTGATATCACCCATGTTAGCATAGAAGTTTGGCTGCTTAGTTCCTGCCGGTTTTAGGTCAATCTCCTTCTTCTTTTGGAGCTGAATCTGATCTTGTTGAACTTCCTTACGTGTCAAGGGAACCAGGAAAGTTTTGCGCCCCTTGAACTCAAAGGAATGCTTGTTGGTGAAGCCATCAAGGATAACTCGGCGATCAGATTGCCAAGGTCTTCCATGAAGTATGTGACCAGTTTCCATAGGCAGCACATCACACAAGACTTCATCTTCATATCTCCCAATGGCTAAGGGAATGAGGACTTGACTTGAAACCTTCATGGTGCCTTCTTCATTCAGCCATTGTAGCCGGTAAGGTTTGGGATGCTTCTGAACCTTCAATCCCAACTTCTTGACCATGGTTTCACTCGCAGCATTCACACAACTAACTCCATCAACAATGAGGCTGCACACTTTTCCTTGGACCAAGCACCGGGTGTAGAATAGGTTCTCACGTTGCTCTAGCTCCTCAGCCTTGTTTTGCAAGCTTAGAAGCCTTCTTGCTACTAAAAGCGTCCCCTGGACTGGTCCTTCTTCATGTTCTTCTTCAGTGTCTTCTTGGCCAGACTCGGTGTTGTCATCTTCTGAGGCACACTCTCCATCTTCCAGCAAGATCATGACTCTCTTGTTGGTACATTCATTGGCATAATGACCTCTTCCTTGGCACTTGAAACACTTGACATCACGAGCTCTGGAACTAGAAGCTTCAACCTTGCCTTTGCCCTTGTCAAGAGCACTGCTTGGTTTGGTTTCTTCTCTTGGATAGGACTTGTTGTCCTTCTGGAACGGTTTAGACTCCTTAGGGTAAGGTGACTTCTCTTCCTTGGTGTTGTGTAACCGGTTAGAGCCATAGTGGTTGCGTGAATGTCCCTTCCTCTTGAGCTGTTGCTCCACAAGAATAGCCTTGTGTAGCATCTCTTCAAGCTCCACATAATGTTGCATCTCAACATTGTCTTGTATCTCTCGGTTTAAACCACATAGGAACCTTGACATGGTTGCTTCTCTATTTTCTGAGATGCTAGCTCTTAGCATGAGAAACTCCATCTCCTGGTAATACTCCTCCACTGATCGTGAACCTTGGGTAAGCTTCCTGAGCCGGTGGTGCAAGTCTCTGTGGTAATGACTTGGAACAAACCTCTTGCGCATGATAGACTTCATCTCTGTCCACGTCTCAACTGGTTCCTCTCCATTCCTTCTACGAGTTGTGATGTACCGATCCCACCAACTTAGAGCATAGTCATAGAACTTAGTGGCAGCAATCTGAATCTTCTTGTGGTTTGTGTACTGCTTACACTGAAAGACTAACTCAATCTTCTTCTCCCACTCAAGGTAGGCATCCGGATCAGCTTTTCCATGGAATGGGGGTATCTTTATCTTCAAACCAGCAAGCTCATCTCCCTGGTTTATCCTTCTTTCTTGGACACGCCTAAGTCTTCTTTGGCTTTGTCTTGAGGATGAACTGAGGTGTTCATACTCATTGTCAGTCTCCTCATAACCGGCATTCTCTTGGCGAGTTGATGAGATCTCTCTTCTCTCCTAGTCTCTCGGTTTGGAACTTGACTAGTAGCTCTTCTGACTTCTTCCCTGAGCTCTCTCCGGATGTCTTTGAGGTTGGTCCTCATCATCTCGGTCATGGTTGCTACCATGTTCTGATTAAGTTGAGCCGACATAGCCTCCATGACAAGCTTGTTCTTCCTGACTAGTGCAGCTTCTTCTTCAGACTCGGATCCCATCGCTTCCTGCACAAAGGAAAACAATATAACCAGTAAAAGGGTTCTAGGTAAACAAGACAAGAAAAAAGGAAAAGGTAAAAACAAACTAAAGCTTCTTCTGCAAGACAAAAGTAAAAGGATAATCGGCTACAAGGAAAAAGGATATTAGGGTTGCCGATTTCAAGCAAAAAGGAAATTCTTCAAATCTTGTCTAAACTTTTCTAAGGTCTTCTAGAACCCTAAACAACCTTAATCTACTCGTGTTCAAGGTGATTAACAAGATTAACAGATGAAAGAAAGTGATCTAAGGAGCAAATAACTTAGGCGGCTAGGTTTATCTCTCTAGGGTTTTCGCAAAGCAAAAAGGAAAAGTTTAAATCCTTGTCTAATCTCTTATGAAACTCGAGCAGACCTAAACAGATTAGTTCTACTGCTTAACAAAGATTTAATACTGATGAATCAAAAAGAAACAAGAGAGAACGAGTACTTCCCAAACCAAAGTTGCTCTGATACCACTTGATGCGCCCCTAGGATGCTCTTTGGTTGATAGGGATGGATAGATCCTTGCAAGAACGAATCAGAGACTCAAGTTCTTCAAGGTTGTGGATCGATTGGTGACACAAGAGGGATGATAGGATCTCTTGATACTCCTAGATGAATAGCTCGGATATGACACACCAAGTAAACACCCTTAGGTTCCTGGATATTACACACCAGAAGAAACTCGACAACTTTTCTAGAGAGAGAGCCGTCAAGAGAGAAAGAAAACTCGTTGAATGATTATTGCTTGCGTACAATAGGGTTTAGGGAACCCTTTAAATAAAAAGAAACCAGAGAACAGGCTCTCTAGGGTTTCGAAAATAGTAAAAAGGAAAACTATGGTTTAAAAATAACATAAGCTTTAAAATGAAATAAAATGTAAACTTCTGCTAGTCTTGGGCCGAGATAGAGCCTAAGTGATGTGTAAGACAAGTTGTGGCCTCGTTAAAAACCTTCCTCCGGAAAACCTCGTGGGACAAAACCAAAAGCAAGGAAAAGAGCACGCACCCCATGTCTTGCCTAGACACTAACTCAGCTTGATGTAGAGATGGCTTGAATGGTGATCAAGACATCTCAGATCAAACCTTGTCCAAGACTTTCTTGTTGTGGATGTGAAGTGAGTAATCCAACAACATTCTCTTTAAGCTTCTTGACTCTGGAACGAGTCAAGGGACTTTAAGGAATGGCTAGAGCATCATCACTAAGCTGCTGGTGCAATATGGCTTCATGTGGCTCATCTAGACCCTCCTTGTTCTCCTTAGTGATCTGGTCCATGATCACATCAGTTACCACCTGGATCCCTGACATTGTGCAATGACATCAAGAATGCTTTCTTGCGTAACTTTTTTGATGACGCAAGAGCAGAAGATCTGAGGAGCAAGATTGCCACTTTTTCACAGGAACCCTCAAAGTCTTTCAGAAACTCTTGGATGAGATTCAAATCATACCAAAGAGATTGTCGACACCATGGGTTCAACGAAATGTAACTTTTCAGAACTTTCTTTAGAGGTATTGGATTACAGTATTATATGGCTTTGGACACAGCCAGTGAGGGAAATTTTCGCACTAGGAATCCTGAAGAAGCTACAAGGTTGATGGAGAATATGGCATCCGCAGCAGCACCAAGAACACAGACTTTGAAAGAAAGAGATCAACTCCAACTATGAGTCAGGATCAGATTGAAGAGGTCAAGGCAAAACTGGATAGTGTTCTAAAATTCTTCAGGAAGCAGGTCACTTTTGTAGAGGTAGAAGCAATGGAGTCTAGAGATGATGAGACTGAAGAAGAGGATGTGAACTACATTGATGGGAATTATTTCCAAAGACAAGGGAATCCAGGCTACAACAGGAACTCCTATGGAAATGGTCAAAGGAGTAGCTTTAATCAGGGTTCACATAGAAAGCCTTTCAACAACAACAGAACTTATGGATCTTCTTACTACCTGAATCCTCCTCCAGAGACTTAGGAAGGCAAGATTGAAGCAATTGTTGACAAAGTTTTAAAGGGACAACAGAAGATGACTGTGGATTTCAATGGAAAGATAGATGGGTTGTACCCCAACCTCAACACCAAGTTCAAAAATCTCAACACCCATGTGAGGAAGCTGGATAATCAAGTGCTGCAAACAAGTGAAACTATTAGGAGAAATGAGAGCCTGATAAAGGAGAAAATTTAGGCTGGACAGAAGCACCACATCAATGCATTGATTGATGATGATTTTTGGCAGGAACTTAAGAGGGAAAGGCTCCAAAGAAGGAGATTTTCGTGTGGAAAGTTTGATGTCATTTGGTAGTTCGCACTGGTGTCGATCGACACCCACCAATAAGCATCGATCGACAGCAAATCCTGTAACATTAGTAGCTTCGTGTGAGTCGACTAACGTTGATCGACTCCTACATGAGATATTCGACCAACATAGATATAGAGGGATCAATCGACAGTATGACCTGAGCATCGCTCGACAAACAAGGAAGCCGGTTTGACTACAAAGCATTGCTGAAAATTTGATTGTGCGTCCAACCAGGACTATTTCAGAACAGTATACTGACACATCTGAAAGTGTGAATCTGATAGAGAAGATGAAGAACACTCCAAGAGGAAGAAAAATATTGCCAAACATCTACGCATAGAAGAAAAAGAAAAAGAGATGGATAGCCTTACAAAAAAAAATTTCAAAATTCCTTTAAATACTCCTTTTGATGAAGCTTATTATACTCACAGATTGTGGATGTTTTTCAGGGAAAGAAGGGTGTAAGACGATGATATAGAAGTCATGTTTAATCAACTCAGAGAAAAGATGAAACATAGGACATATTTGAAGAAGAAGAGTGATCCTGGGAAGTTTTTGATTCCATGCTTTATTAAGGGCAAAAAATACCCCAATGCCTTTTGTAATATTGGATCATCAGTGAGCATTATTCCAATAACTATGACAGAGGAGCTGAGCCTGAAAGTGGAACCCTCCAATGATTCCTTCACATTTGTAGACTGCTCAAAAGTGAACTCATGAGGGATGGTAAAAGATGTTCCAGTGTAGATTAACAACACCGTAGTACCAGTGGACTTCCACGTGATGGACATCAGGATAGATTAGAACTCTTCACTATTACTTGGAAGAGCATTCATGGCTACTATAGGAGCTATCAGCGATATCAAATTAAACAAGTTGTATCTATCTCTAATTGATCAGAATATTTTTTAAGAACATGTCAAGAATAAGAACAAGGCTACTCTGATTGAATTGTGTGATGATGCAGAACTTGTGGCCACATGCTTATGTGATTATGAATTCGATGAACTGTCGGAGGATGGAGCATCGATCAACACCCCGCCCAAACTATTGATCAACATGCTTGCAGTCCAGCAATCGGTCGACACGCACCCTTTGTTATCGATCGACACTCACACTCCAGAACCGATCAACGCCTACCACACAGATGGTGATTTCAACACAGCCTACCCCGAGTACGAAGAAGACTACAGAGAAGAAGAGATGATCGAGTATCCTGGTATTGCTATGGAAGAGGCTGGCGTTTTTCCTATTTCCCATCAACTGGGGGAAATCAACATCGATCAACAGCACTCATACACCATCGATCGATACTGAACACAAAGCAGCAACCGAAGTAGATTTAGCTGCAGAACACGAGAAGGAATATGGTTATCTACAACCAGACGAATTCGGTATCATGAGAGATCTAGACGGTCACGCAAGAACTATGGATGGCATACTACTAAATGTCACGAGGGAAGATATTTCAGACATTCTTGCCAAGGCTAATGGAGCTGGAATCCTTTTTACGAAACAGTCTTGTTATCGAGCATTGATCGATGGTCACTATAGACCATCGATCGACAGACATCCAGTATACGAAGGATACGATGAAGATTACTGAGAGGAAGAGCAGATTTGTTATCCCGGCCTGGCATCACAGGACGCTGGCTGGGTGATGAACGCGAGAGTGGAGGATCAAACATCGATTACATGCTATTGTTGGCCTTCAAACGATATCAGACGCGAACCAGAACACGAACACGGAGCAGAAAAGACAGATATTGGTAATCTTAGACCAGTTGAGTTCGGAATTTTAGGCGACCCAGAGGGACGTGCACGGGCTCTTCATGGGAGAATCCTACATTTATCCAAGGAGGATGTAGCATATGCCCTTATTATGGCTAATGGATCGGGTAATACATTTGGACAGCAGCAGCAGCCATCGATCGACACACACCATTCAGCATCAATCGATATTGAGGAGCAGAGACACAAGCCGATCCATATTGATTCATACACTTTCAAACCACCATAGATCAACACCAACATCAGAACATCGATCAATAGGCGTTTTCAGCAGGGTACGAGAGCTTTTGATACTGAAGGCAACAGACTTTTCCGCTGGGAATAGAAAGATGAGTATGGCATCTACAGAGATTAGAATGGTAATGTACGAGCTACAGAAGGAAAGGTAGTGAATGTGCAAGCTGAATACATCATAGCCGTTCTAGAGATAGCTAATTTTTTTTGAGAAGAGCTACATATGTTTACCAGAACATGCAGCAACGATCTCTATGTCTAAGAAGGATCAACAAACATACAGCAAAGAAGAGATTGATGATATTGTGAATGTGATCTACAGAACTCAAGATATGTCACTGGATGATTTATACAAGAGGCTGGATGATGTCTACTATCCAAGAGACACCTGCCACATCGGTTTGACTGCACGCATGGATGAGATGAAGCAAGATTTAGATACTGTTCAGAGACAGCATGCGATTGGGGCAGACAACCGGGCATCGATCAACGGGAACATCAACGCATCGATCAACACTGAAGCCAACAAACAGAAGACATCAGAAGAGAGTAAATTGGAAGATATGTTCGATGAGATTGCATTTTCTCAGAGACTAATGAAGGAAGATATTTCTCAGTAATTGGAAGATTTATCAGAGACTACAGCTGCCAAACTTAGAATGCTACAGCGCAGTATTGAGAAACTACAAGAGGGTATGTATTCCATGGCGTTCGCCAGAACAGTTACAAGGAATGAAAAAATCAGAGGAGATGAGGTAATAAGGAACTTCATTAGTACATGGTTTCAGAAGAGCAAAGGGGATGTAGACGCTTGTTTTTCAAATGTTGATCCAACTTCCTACTAGTCAGATAGTTCCCAACGTCGAGCTAAAGACTATAACCAAACGCTGAGTGGGAGGCATCCCACTGTTTAGTAACCTCTTATTTCTTTTTTACTTATATTACTACTTATTTCAAGTTTTACTTTGTTTTATATAGACTGTTTCAGTCACCATCGATCGACACCATAGAGGCACCATCAGTCGACACTGGATCGTGACCATCGATCGATCACACATGCCTACCATCGATCGATACTCTTTACAAAGTCTGGTATCGAGTTTTTCTACTTAATCTATTTACTTATGATTTAATATTTTCGTAACCAATCCGGGGCGAATTACACAGTTGGGACATTGTAATTTAAGTCTGGGGGAGGTTAGCTAATGCTATATAATTTGTTTTGAGTTTAAGTTGCTATATATATATATATATATATATATATAAGTTTTTCAAAAAGTTTTATTGAGTCAAGAAGGAGACTATAATCAAAATTTATTATTGACTAACCACACTTTAGCACCATTTTTAGAAGGATGTTGCAGAGATTACTAGACATACCAAAGTGGATCATCTTGCCACTATATCACACTTGCTTAGAAAGTTTGAAGGAACCGAAGCTAATTTCCAACACTAATCCTGACATTATCCTCTTGCTTTGGGGCTTTGTATACACTGGATCAGATTCCTTCTGCAAGTCTCTAGGTACAAGTCATTGCACCTTTGGTTACCTTCTCTCTCTCTTCAGCATCTACCTAATAGCTTAAAAGATTTAGATAACTTCCTGAGATGCAGAGGGGTAGGTAAATTACCAATGACCCCATTATTCTAATTCGGAGGAACGATCACACATCGTTGGAATCGAGGGCTAGATACATTACCAATGACCCCACTATTCGCCTACAACTTTTTCCAAAAATAAAAAGAAAAAAAAGAGAGAAAAGAAAAAGAAGAGGAAAATCGAAAATTAGATGGCAAGATGGATTGTATAGACATCATTGTCCATTAAGTTTTAGATCTAGAAAGATTCAGAGAGAAAGGGGAGAGAAAGGAATTAAAGATGACTTTGTGCCTTGTTCAGATACTTGCAAAGGTAGAGTCCATGTGTCCTTTGATCGATACTCCCAAGGTAAAGCGAACACTTTTATTTTATTCAAACAAATGAAGTCAATAATGGGGTGAGTCTGACTAGTATTTTACTAAGTTGTTGGTAGACTAGATTTGGTTGCTATAGTCGGATATGGTATATAAAGTTTCTCTGTGATTGACTTGATAAGATTTGGTTGCAACAAAGTAAGGTGACAGTTATACGTAGACATTCTGTGTGTCTCCGCTTTTGAAAACCTCTTTCATAGGCTTAGTTTGCTTGAGGACAAGCAAAAGGTTAAGTCTGGGGGAGTTGATATAGCCTATTTATTAGCCGTTTTAGGCCATGTTCTAGTCTCTATTTAGGGTCTATTATGTGTGTCTAGGATATGCTTTAGAGTATTTACAGGTCCAGGAATGTTTATGCGATAAATAGAGATACTTGGAGATTTTGGAGCATTTAGAGGAGAAGAATTCATAACTGACTATTTGAGGAGTCGAAGTACAAGTCTGTCGTCGATCGACGACACAACCTTGGAATCGACATACAATGAAATACCAAGGTCGATCGATGCTGCATACTTGCCATCGATTGACGTCTAACTCACAGGCAGCCGACTGAAAAGCCCAAGTTTAGAAGACAAAAGACAAGATTACCCTGGAAGAGTTGTGACTTAGGTTTTAGGGTTTTTACATTTATGCTCAGGTATTGAAAGCATGCAGAGTGTGCAAGTACAAGTGTAGGCAAGGCTTGACATAACTCACAAAGCCTTATAGTGTTAGGTTTTTAGGGGGAAGATTCATAACTTCTTAGGGAGATTTGTATATGAACCTCAGTATTTTATCAATGCATTATATTCATACTATTGTTCTTTCTTTGATTATGTCTGAGTAGTCATCAACTAGATTTAGTGTTGAATGATAGCAATCATGGATTAGCCCAAAAGTAGGATTGCTCGTTAAGTTAAAATCCATCAATTGAGTTGTGCTTAATGCTTGCATTCTAGAGTAGCTAACTAGGATCTTGAAAGTAAGACATGAACGACTACGAGAGTAGGTTCTGTGCATGCGAGAGCTGGTCTAATAAGTCTGGTAGACTTATCAAATCTCGTTCACACTTCCTACTGATTTCACCGTCGATCAACATCAGGCCATAGCCGTCGACCGAAGGTCTTTCCTTTTGCTCACATACGAGAGTTTGAGAAAAAGGGTCAAAATAGTTAATATTTGAGTTCTAGTATCTTTATATATATGTGCTTCCTAACCACTATAATCCATTAAGCTTGAAACTCTAGATCTATGATATTAACATTTGCATCAAGTTAGTTTATTAGAATATTTTCAAATTTGCAATATTTCCATATTTTCATATTGCATCTCTACTTCTTGATTACGCATATTTCCTTACCTATTGTTTGCCACCAATATATATATATATATATATATATATATATATATATAGATATATATATATATATATATATTTACCTAGCTTAATCTTTAGAAATTAGAAATCTATTGTGTGTCATTGTGGGAACCAAAATTTGCACTGTCGATTTTAGTTAATGGAGGAAAGTCAAGATTCTTTACTCTCTTTAAGGATCTAGATTTTCTGCGTAAACACACGAATACAAAAAAAAGACAACTAACAAAGTATCGTTAGAGATTGCACATGGGTGTTTTATTGATTAATATAATGTATAGTTTACCTAGTTTCAACAAAAACAAGATGGAGGGAAAGTCGTCAACAATGGAGAACAAGAGCACAAAGTAGTAAAACATTCTTAGTGTCAAACTTGCTAACGTAGCCACCTAAGTACTATTTCCTAAGTTCTCCTTAAGCTACACAAAATTACTAAGGTCTAAATTTTGGATCCCTCTTCTCAAGGCTTGAGGTCTTGTATATATAGTCTCCACAAGTTGGTCGTCTTTCCTTATTCCCTCCAGATTTCTGAATATCTTTTCTCGCCTTCTTCCTTATCTTCAAGATCCTCGTATTTATCATGGAAACTTTGCATTTATCTTCTTCTTCCATTTTATTTATTTCAGTCGAGTTAACCGTCATAAGGTTGGACTGTGGCCTATTATTGAGTCATAATCGCAAGTGGGTTTTTCGTCGTGTTTCAGGCCACTTTGGGCCATCTTATGACTTCGCGCGTTTTTATGATTATTCCCGGAAGAAGCCGTTAGCTTGTCTGAAATTCATTTCCGTATTGTTGGATCTGCTTGAAAGTGTAACGGGAAAATACGTCTCGCTTATTTTTGTCGTAAATTTCAACGGAAACTCCAATTGAGACGAGATAAATGATGTTTCGATCAAGACTCCCGGAAGAAAACAATAGCGAGACTAGAGTTGGATAAGGGCGAGACGAGATGATGGCAGGCTGGTCTCGCTATCACGGCGACACGGGGCGATGACGATTGGTCTCATCGTAAGGGCAAGATGAGACGATGACGATCTGTCTCGCCATGAGGGCGAGACGAGACGTTGTCGATTAGTCTCACCGTGAGGGCGAGATGAGAATTTGTCGATCGTCTCACTGTGAGGGCGATATAAGACGGAGACGATCGGTCTCGCCGTGAGGGCGAGATGATACAGCTGGCTGGTGGTCTTGCCATGAGGGCGACACGAGATGTCGGGCTGGTAGTCTCGCCATGAGGGCAATCTGAAGTGGAGGAATGTGGTCTTTCCATGAGGGCGAGACGAGATGTTCTCGATCGGTCTTGCTGTGAGGGAAAGACAATATGGGGGCTGATGGTCGGTCTCACCATCACGGCGAGACAGCGAGGTAACGTATTCCGGTCTCGCCCTGACGGCTAGATGGTGATCAGGTTGGCCTCGTCCGTCTGTGATGGCTAGACAGTATTGCACATGGGTGTTTTATTGATTAATATAATGTATAGTTTACCTAGTTTCACCAAAAACAGGATGGACGGAAATTCGTCAACAATGGAGAACAAGAGCACAGAGTAGTAAAACATTCTTAGTGTCGAACTTGCTAACGTAGCCACCTAAGTACTATTTCCTAAGTTCTCCTTAAGCTACACAAAATTCCTAAGGTCTAATTTTTGGATCCCTCTTCTCAAGGCTTGAGGTCTTGTATATATAGTCTCCACAAGTTGGTCGTCTTTCCTTATTCCCTCCAGATTTCTGAATATCTTTTCTCGCCTTCTTCCTTATTTTCAAGATCCCTGTATTTATCATGGAAACTTTGCATTTATCTTCTTCTTCAATTTTATTTATTTCAGTCGAGTTAGCCTTCATAAGGTTGGACTGTGGCCTATTCTTGAGTCATAATCGCAAGTGGGCTTTTCGTCGTGTTTTAGGCCACTTTGGGCCATCTTATGACTTCGCGCGTTTTTATGATTATTCCCGGAAGAAGCCGTTAGCTTGTCCGAAATTCATTTCCATATTGTTGGATCTGCTTGAAAGTGTAACGAGAAAATACCTCTTGCTTATTTTTGTCGTAAATTTCAACGTGAACTCCAATTGAGACGAGATAAATGATGTTTCGATCAAGACTCTCAGAAGAAAACCATAGCGAGATTAGAGTTGGATAAGGGCGAGACGAGATGATGGTGGGCTGGTTTCGCTATCACGGCGACACGGGATGATGACGATTGGTCTCACTGTAAGGGCAAGATGAGACGATGACGATCTGTCTCGCCATGAGGGCGAGACGAAATGTTGTCGATTAGTCTCACCGTGAGGGCGAGATGAGAATTTGTCGATCGGTCTAACCGTGAGGGCGATATGAGACGGAGACGATCGGTCTCTCCATGAGGGTGAGATGATACGGCTGGCTAGTTGTCTCGCCATGAGGGCGACACGAGATGTCGGGCTTGTGGTCTCTCCATGAGGGCAATCCGAAGTTGAGGACTGTGGTCTTTCCATGAGGGCGAGACGAGATGTTCTCAATCGGTCTTGCTGTGAGGGAAAGACAATATGGGGGCGGATGGTCGGTCTTGCCATCACGGCGAGACAGTGAGGCAACGTGTTCCGGTCTCGCCCTGATGGCGAGATGATGATCAGACTGGCCTCGTTCGTCTGTGATGGTTAGACAGTATTGTATCAGTCTAAGAGTTTGTATGCTTTCGCTGCTCCGAAGCTTATTCCTTAGGAATTTTTCCGGTGAAACATCTTTGAAGTTATCTTGAACGTATATTGTAAAGGACAGATCTTTGCTGCTTGGTAGCGTAGCAGTCTTGGATGTTGATTTCGATATTATCAATTTTGACCCTAATAGTTAACCCCCAGCTCTTAAGTTTTGAGTGTGATTCTTTCGAGCTAGTGATACGGAAATAGTTGGAATCTACGGCTAGGAATAATTTCTCCTTTTCTCGAAATATTTTGTAGATTATTTTATTGCAAAAATCTATTCCTATAAGTATTGACCCTCATTCTTCATTCACTCCACACTTTCTCATCTTTCTCTTTTCTTTTTTTTCTTTTTCAAGAGCTTTTCCCAAACTTAGATGATTTCGTCTCGTGACGAACAGAGGAGCTGCAATTCTGAGATGGGGAATGCCCTTCGTGCAAGTTCGTCGAGTTCTCCAGTTCCTTGTGTTGCTCCGGTTCCTGTGGCCGAGTTTCTCTCTTTTCACGACAATTTGACTAGCTGTGATGCTGAGATGGAGGGTTCTCCTCATGTTGGTTTGTCGAACCCTTTCGTCCTAACTGGTGCTTTGGTTCGAGAGGCTGGGTTACCATCTCCCCCTTCGGTCGTTCCTAAAAGTGGAGCGGTTACCATGCTTGTATTCTCCACTGAAGCTATAGCACAGCCGATGGGTTCATCTACGACTATGAACTCTGTTACCGATACCGAGCAAGCTTCTCAATCAATGCCTCCTCCTCCAGCAAAGAGAGAGATTTTTTTAGGGTGACGTGCTCCCAGCGCCATGCCCAACGTTATGCCGAAAGGTTGCAAGAGGCCCTACGCAAATCCTGATGCGGCTAAGAAGAGAAGATGCATTAAAGGTGTTGGGCTTGGACCTTCACCCTTGGGAGCGTCTGATTCGTGTCTGATGCCGCAGCACCGTGTGAAAGTTTCTTTAAACATTTCTTTTCGTCAGCATACCAGCTCTTTTCTTACTTATTTTTTGTTTACGCAGTTCGTGTCTTTGATCGATGGGATGACTAACGACTGTGGGTCCGAGGTTGAGCGACTGATGAGAGAGCTTGCTGAGTCAAAGGACAAGTTGTCGCAGTTTATGGCGAAGTTGGAGGTTATCGAAGGTGCACATTTCGTTGAGGTATCGTAGTTGGAAGCTCAAATTGGCGAGCTAGAGAGGGAACTTGGAAAGAAGGCAAAATCCCTTCTCAAGGAGTAGAAGGCTAAGATTACTAATGCTTTGGAGGTGCTTCGTATGCAGCGTCAAATTCATGGCAGAGGAGATCTGATGAGTTTCGGAATCATGGAGGCCAAGGTCGATGTGAAGAGGTCTTTATGCGCTGAGTTTCAGACTCGTTTGACGAGAATCGCCAGCTCCCTAATGGGTGTCCACAGTCGGAACATTGCCCTGGCGGTCATTGAGGGAGGGATGAGTGAGAATCAGCTGTTTAAAGGGGGGTGAAACTCTGTTCTTGCAGGCCAAAGAGGCCAAGGTGTCTGTTCGCAAAGAAGAACTGGCAGCCGTTGAGGGAGACTTTGACTTGATCTTTGCTGGTCTGAAATCAGATTGCATCTTCTCCCCGGCTTCTGATGGTTTTGAGGGGAATTTCATGTAAGGGTTTATCCCCATGATGTGACCAAGGAAGGCGGAGATGACGCGGTTCTAAACTCTGGAGGGGTGATGAGTGAAGACGGGAATCCGTTACTGGAGGACAAGTGAAGTTATCGTCATGTACGGGACGTTTGATTTTCATGTTTTCGTTTATGCTCGTCCAGGCAAAGTGTGGTCATGTTTATGTTTGGGGAATGGCTGCATGTGGCCTTGAATCCCTGCCGTTTGGAGGTTTTTAATGAACTGTATTTGAGCTTATTATTTCTCTTGTTCACGTAAGACTACTTTTTGTGCGGAGATAAAGGGAAAGAATATGAGTTGTCATCTCATTTCTGACGCTTAGGTGATCGTTACAATTGTTGTCTGTCTAAGATGAGCATACTCAAAATTTCCTAGTTCGCGGAGTCTCATGAACGTACGAATATAAGCAAATAGACATGTGTAGAAATCTCGTATCGGTACATTCATACTATGCCTTGAGATATTTGAGAAAAGTGTGCTGGGCGGGATAATAGATGGATTTAGGTGTGAGAGAGATGTAGAGACAGAGTATGGTCGAAAGTAAGAGGAAGAGTATGAAGGGACTAAGTGAGAATCAAAGAGAATGCAATGGAGAATAAGAGAACTGTTCTTGAGTTCTTGAGAGAGAAAGAGAGTAACAAGAGAATAGAGAGTTTAATGAGACCAGAGAATGGTGAAGAAGAAAGGGGAACTTTCCCATTCAGCTTAAGAATTTCAGTTACGACAAAAAGGCTTATATAGCCAAATAACTACAATAAACAAATCTTAAAATAAATGGACAAGGGGAAGAGGACAAGAGGAGGCACAACCAGAATGTGTGAAAGTGACTTCTCCAGCATCTCTCTTCCTTAGGTAAGACATGTGGCTTTCCTTGGACTCAAATTCAAACTGCCACACTTGCCTCCAAACTTCTCGGTTATGCTACCAGACTTCTAGAGAAGTTCTGGTCAACATCAAGAAGTGTCCCGGACGTTGAACTTCATTTTTCTTGGTCTTGATAATCTCTTGCACAGTATTTACCCATGACCCGAACTTTGCACATAGTGATTTGACTGAACTTTGCATAAGTCTTCTTTGGGCAGATTGAGATTGTCCCTGACTTTCCACGGTCTGATTCTTTTGCACAAACTCTACACCAAAGATTATCTTAATCCTTGTTTGGCACATTCATCTTTGGGTTATTTGAGGCTTACCTGAACTTTGCACATTCTTGATCTTTCTTGTGCAAACCTTGTGGATTATTTCTTTTCCACAATCTATGCACAATGTGCCTTGATCACACTCATCTACTGATTCTTGATTCTTCATTACAACACTCCCCCTCAAGCTTGACCATATAATATCCTTGGGAAATCTCGGAACCTTGAAGAAGCTCCCTCATTAAAAACTTTAGCCAAAAACCCATTTGGGACAAAACTAGCTAAAGAAAAGAGTAGAGGTCTTCAAAGCTTAGGGATTGGCCAGTGAGCCTAAGGAACTTCATATAACTCATGGTGGAGTCCTTAGGCTCTGGATCGTGACCTAACTTGTGCTGCAAGAGTGAACGTCACAACTTGCACACACCAACATCTCAGATCTCTTCATTAGGCCGGTTTGTTGTCACCCCCTTTCTTCGGACTACTCGCCATCTTCAAAGGGTTATGGACGACCAGCGTCAATCACAAAGAGCTCCAAGTACCTACAACACAATCCATACACACTTGCATCAATACTAAAGGCATAAACCAATCAAACTTTAACTCATACATTGAAATGTTACTCCCCTTGCATATAGTAGAATCAGAATGGTGAGGAGGGTCTCTTGGACAGTAGTATCCTCCTTGTGATCTGAGGCAGGGCAATGGACGAGTTGGATAATCAGGATTGCTCACAATTACCCTTCCTCAAGCTTTATCCAGAGAAAATAAGTGAAGGGCCAAGCTTTGAAGTGAGCAACACTGAGCTTGAAATCAGAAGCACAATAGTACCAATACTTGCGCTTAATCCAACTGATTCACCCTTGATATATGCTCCACTGCCTTAGGACCACCAGTCTCCTCATAACTTAGGTGATGGTATTCCTTGTGTGTCTCTTGAAGCAGGATCACAACAACCAAACAGAATGCGCTTAAGTCAACCGGTTCTACACACAAGGTATCTCTCCATGGTTTGGAATATACACACTGTGCAGGCTCTTAACACATGGGCAAAGCCTTCTTATTTGTCTCAGATTGGTGATGGACAGAGAGCACCTCTTGTGTACTTGAAAAATCACTAAAACTCCAGCAAGAATCAGACCATACACTAAGATCAGACATTAATAACTACCCAAGTCTGATCCCTAATGTTTAACAAGATGCAATGAACATAATCATCTAATTTTTAACAAATCCATGTAACCAACTTCCTAAATACTCATGTACGATAACCTATCAATTACAAGACATTTAGTATGATAACTAGACACAACCATGCTAGCAAACTTAAAGACTCCTAGAACACCACACACACACAACTCTTAAATATCATGGGACATAAACTAGGTTCAACAAAACACAGCACTCAAAACAACCAGACATAACTACACAAGCTCTTATTAAGGATTAGGAGGTTAACTTACATCAAAGGAACCTGAGGTTGTTCCTTGAACCTCCAAGGCACACAGTTCACTTGAACTTGACAAATTCAGAGTTTGGGTTCTCTACCCAACTCCATTTCCTTGTTTGTGCTTTCCCCCTGAACTTCTCAAGCTTAAGACCCCTCCTTTCTTCCTAATTACCAGGCGCCACCTTCTGTAACACAGTGAGAGACTCCATTTTGGAAAGAACATGAAAATTTCTTGTACGGACTTAGTTTAGAGTTTTGCTTACCAAACATATCCAAAACCTTCTTTCTTTAAGTGATCTCTTCATGCTGGGAATGAGGAAGGATATAGACCTTGGGGCGGCCTCTGGACTCGCCATTGTTTTAGTCTTCTTCTTGTTGAAGAGATTGAACAGCTGGCTAGACAGAAACTCTCCAATGGTTTGAAACAGCAATGAGGGAGAGCTTGTGCTTGATTTGCGGAAGATTTGTGAGTTTCAGGAGCTTGGGAGCTCTGTTACCATGTTAGAATAGATCGATTTAGGTGTGAGAGTGATGTAAAGACAGAGTATGGTCGAAACTTCAGAGGAAGAGTGTGAAGAAACTAAGTGAAAATCAAAGAGAATGCAATGGAGAATAAGAGAGTATGAGAGTGTTCTTGAGTATTGTGTGTGTGTGAGAGAGAGAGAGAGAGATTGAGAGAGTAACCAGATAATAGAGAGTTTAATAAAACCAGAGAATGGTGAAGAAGAAAGGGGAACTCCACCATTCAGCTTAAGAATTTCAGCTACAACAAAAGGGCTTATATAGCCAAACAATTACAATAAACAAATCATAAAATAAATGGACAAGGGGAAGATGACAGGAGCAGAGACGACCAGAATGGTTGAAAGTGACCTCTCCAGAAGCTCTATTCCTTAGGTAAGACATGTGACTTTCCTTGGATTCAAATTCAAACAGCCACACTTGCCTCCAAACTTCTCGGTTATGTTGCCAGTCTTCTAGAAGAGTTCTGGTCAACATCAAGAAGTGTCATGGACTTTGCACTTCCTTTTTCTTGATCTTAATAATCTCTTGCACAATATTTGCATATGACGGAATTTACACAGAGTGATTTGACCGAACATTGCATTAGTCTTCTTTGGGTAGATTGAGATTGTCCTGGACTTTGCACAGTCTGATTCTTTTGCACAAACTCTACACCAAAGATTATCTTAACCCTTGATTTGCACATTCATCTTTGGGTGATTTAAGGCTGATCCGAACTTTGCACATTCTTGATTTTTCTTGTGCAAACCTTGTGTATTATTTCTTTTGCACAATCTTTGCACAATGTGCCTTGATCACACTCAGCTATGATTCTTGCCTTCTTCATTTCAACACTAGGCTTAGGGCAAGACCTAGGCTTACTTATTGTTTATGGCTTGTGATGAACGTTTCAGCATAAATCACTCGTTGCAGTTTCAACCGGATTTTGTCTCAATATTGAAGTATGCGAACCGTTCTCGGCTTATGTGACTTGCATCTATAGGTAATCGGGCATCCCTCCAAATACAATTTCGAAGTCGTCTGGGAAGTGTTTGACCAAAATTTCGGATTTCTTATATAGCACGCTATTATCCTTGTGTCGAATGTCTGGGAGCCTTTTTCGTTGGGGTGGCTAAGTCAGTGTAGGACGTTTGAGTTCATTATTTTTATCAGCAACAAATGGAATGGTAGGTGTTACTATTTGAAGTTGAGCATACGCGAAGAATATGTGTCTGAGAAGATGTTAATGCCTATGACAATTCAAGTTTTTGAGATGGAGACTTCATCAAGGAAGATATTATTCGTTGAAAAACGGTTCTTCAGGCGTTTGTGATGTTTCTCTATGCTGAAGAATGGGTTTTTTTTTCGTACGCCTCATTTCATGTTTGAAATGTTTGTGGGCTTGAAGGGTGTGTCTTTGAAGATGTTCCATACGATTTTTGTTTTCAGGCTATATGATGATTGTTTATTGTCACTTGGGTGTTTTTAATCGAATCATGGATTTCCGTTTTTAGATGTAAAGTTTTGTGTGATGTCGAGTGTGTTTGCGGTAAAAGAGGTTTGCGGGATATTTTTGAATAAATCTGCGTTTTTATTATTTCCGAAAAGTTTTTAAAAATATCGAGTACACGATGGTGGATATTTTAATGTGGGAGTATATGAGTATACGTACTCCCTTCGTCTTTTAGAGATGGGGACATATGAATGCATCTTGCGATGAGTTGCCTACATACCCGTTTTGAGGATCAAGTCGTCTCGTTGTTCAGTGTCTTGGGCCTTGATTGCTTAATGACAATATTTTTGTGGTGCATCGCATTCCAGGTTTCTCGGAAATCTTGACGTCTTGTATGTTGCCAATCTCATACGCTCTTTGCCGAACCACTTTTATCAATTTCTATGGCCCTTCCCATTTTTCTCCGAGTTTCCCATGTTTTGTTTGGTGGTGTCTTAGAAAACTTTGCGTATGACTAGATCACCTTCTTTGAAACATGCGAATACATACATTTGAGTTGGTAGTATTTTGCAAGCGCTTGTTGGTAGTTCTAAAATTAGTATGAGTGCTTGATCGCGGTGCTCGTTGATGAGATCGAGATCATCCAGTAGCATCAAGTTGTTCAAATCTTCTCGCTCCGGGAGTAGTCTCTTTTGTATTCCTGGGAATTCGACTTCTGCCAGGATCATGCATTCTAACCCATACATGAAGGGCGAAGGGAGTTTCTCCGTTGTCTCATTTGGAGTCATCCGATGGAACCAAAGAACTCTTTTCAATTTCTTCCGCCCATCCACCTTTTTTAGCGTGTAGGCGCTTCTTGAGTCCGTCTATTACAGTTTTGTTAATAATTTTCAGCCTGGCGATATCCTTGCAGATATCTGGGATTTGATTTGGTCAATCGTGTCATCCATTTTTTACAGAATGCCTTGAACCTGGTTGAAGATGAACTGTTGACCTATTGTCTGTTACGATTTCGTACGGGATCCCATGTCTACAGATAATATTTCTCCATATGAAGCTCTCGACTTGGGTGTCCTTAAATACTTGCGTATGAGTCTGCTCTACCTCATTTTGAAAAGAAATCTGTTAAAACTAGGAGGAAACGTTTATGTTTAGATTTTTGTAGGGGTCAAAGATATCCATTGACCATCCCACGAATAGATATGGTGCCGAAATAGACGACAGAACCTCCGCGAGTTTGGTGGATTGTTGGTTGTGTCTCTGGTACCCTTCGCATTTACGTTCAAATTTCTTGCAGTCTTTGATCAGTGTTGGCTAGTATAGCTGTGGCGTTTTATTTTGATTGCGAGGGATCTTTCGCGAAATGATTTCCGCAAGATCCAGAGTGGACTTCTTCCATGACTTTCCGTTCTCTGTTTACCTCCACGCATGTCATTAGCGGTCTTGAAGAATATACATCTATGATCTCTTCGTACTACTAAGACGTATCGTGTGGCCTGGGTTTTGAATTTTTAGGCCGCCCATTTCTTCGGGGAGCGTTCCATTGGAAATGCACGCTTGGATTGTTTCAAACCATGGCTTGTCACAGCCATGTTTGGTTTGTTCTGAGTTTTCTTCGGAATGGAGATCAACTTTGTCTATCTCGTTGTCTTGTGACTGGATTAGTTTGCGATAATAGTGGCTCAATCTTGAGAATTCTATGAACTCCACGGGTATACCCATTTAAGGCCTGGATCTGACTTGATGCTAAGGCTGCTGAGCGTTGGTTGCGCATTTTCTGTGCAGGGAATTTTGTATCGTGAATTTATCGAAATCTTGAGTAAGGTCCTAGACGAGTTTTAAGTATGAGTCCATTGTTTCGTCTCTAGCCTCCTATTCGTCGCTGAATTGTTTGCGCGACAAGTTTGAGAATGCAGTATGCATAAATGTTGCATACTTTGAGGGCACGCAGCCATCGTAGTCGACAATAAGTGCTCATACTCGGCCTTCATTATTTGAAGCGTGAAAAATAGTCGAAAACGACTGTCCAGCACTTCCCTAATCGGTGACGTCACTCGAACTCCGATTCATGAACCTTGTTTTGACGTAGATCCATTGACGTGAAGGTTCACGTTGAGTTTGGTTCTTGATTTCTGCATCCCCTCTATGGAAGTTCTACCAAGAAATAGGCGAGATACTTGTGCTTTGTGCAAGTTCTTGTTCGATGATATCGTAGTCGCTCAGCTCTACCGCCCATTTTCTAGTCTTCCCCATTGACTAGGACTATGTAGAAGCGTTCGAAGCGGGATGTGGTGACCAGTATTACAATTATGTGCAGCTGGAAATATGGTTCTTCGCTTTTAGCTGACATTACGATGGTGAGTGCAGCTTCTCCTAAGTGGATATCTTGTCTCAGCATCTGTCAAAGTTTTACTTACGTAAAAAATTGGTTTATGCTCGTGTTGTGGTCAAAATCACTCACGACGGAATTAAATTCTAGAAACTATCTCAAAAGACTTTCTATTTCTTTAAAGTGAAAAGAACGTGAGAACTAAAACCATGTAGGATTCGAAAAATAAAGAGCTTTCAAGATAAGACATACTCATCACAAATAAATAACTTTCAATAACGATAAAAATAGAAAACACCGCTTCCCGACTTCTCATCGTCTGTGCTCCAGTTCAT
>CAJHQP010003918.1:0-61075 GCA_905132765.1 Moricandia arvensis | reverse complement strand
CACTGTCTAAGTAAAACTATCTGGTAATGGTTGTAACTTTACACAGTCTCTTTGAAGCTGATAAGGAGAGCACTCTGAACACCAGCATACGAAAATTCCCTTTGGAATGGTCCGTTCCTCTCCACTTTCCATCTTCAAGCACAAGGAAGATTGCAACAGAGCATCGCCTTGAGTCAAAGCCGTGGATGTGGGAACATTTTTTGCTCAAACAATCTGAAGCTCTCAAATTGAAATTTGAAGACAATTGAGATTTTTGTTGATGTCTTAATCAGCCTGCAGCGGCTCTAAAGAACCCCATGTTTTCCCAACCTTCAGTTTCACATGTAGAGGGACTGAAAACACACAACACAATCAATCAAGTCAACATATATACATCGCATAAAAAGGAGTATGGTATAATAAGGAACATACCGAGAAGTGAAACCGCATTTTCCATGCTGGATTGTAGCAACATTGCAGCTTCTTTCACGTAAGAAGGATCAACTTCCAGCACAAGTTCATCATGTACCTGCATCATAATAATCTCCAACTTTTATGAGCTATATAGACAATATGAAAACAAATATAAACTTGCATGAGAAAGTATAGAAACTATGGAAAGAAACAACATAACTCAAGCTATAAAAACGATCGACAACTCTCACCTGTAGAAGAATTCGGCATCGTCCCTTCAACATGTGAAACCTAGTTTCAGTTGAAGAACTAGATTCTGCTATATCAACATCCTCAGAAATTGCAGAGTATAAGTTTATCATCGCAATCTTGATTATATCAGCAGCAGATCCCTGAATAAAAACCACAACCAACAAATGTTCAGGAATCCATTTTCAGAGAATTCACTTGTAACTTGTAAGGAAATGAGATACCGTAGAACTGTCACCAACAGCTAAAGAGCAGAAAGGGAAGGTTACACATTTTTATACTAAATATATAGATCTGGTATAGTGTCTTATTAAACGTCACTGCATAACATGAAATGTCAGGGAAAAGGAAAGGAAGAAACAAGGTCAGACCTGGCACACGGAATTTACAGCTTGCCTTTGAGCCTTAGATTTCTCTTTTGCATTCCCAAATTTAATTTTCGACAAGAACCTTCTTCTTCCTTTGAGAGTCTGAATGTACCTGCATATCAGAAGATGTTCTTGGATTGTAATTCTAGCTCATAAAGAAGCAATCCAATTAATGATGAATACAAAATGAGAAAGATTATGATTTAAAAGAACACATGGACTGTATTCAAATCAAAACATAGAAGGAACTAGAGTTGGCGAATCTGAACATGCATGAAAACACTGAAAACTCGAGGTTAAGAACCTCAAGGAGATTTTAAAATTTTGAACATAAATTTTGATAGACCTAAGGTCTCCACATGAAGCTGATCAATTCGTTGACCAGCCTGTAAAGTAAAGCCGAGGGAGATGAAGAAAATTCATCAAAGTATAAGTGATATAGCAGTAATTTAAGTATAATAGGCATTGATGAAGATAAGTATAACATCCTCACCCTTTTCCCTGGCAAAATGAAACTGTTTCGTCAAGCCAAGCGGTGACTGCAGGGAAAGAACTTTTAAAGCTTCTAATTTTCTCCTTGGCTTCATCTGAGCTGCATTCAAGCTGTTCAGCAAGTCTGTTTGCACCCATTCCATAAAGAATTCCGTAGATCAATCTTTTGGTCTGATCTCTATCATGCGGACTAACAGAATCCTCCGTCTTCCCAGTCCATTTTGCAGCTATCATCGTAAATACATCCCCTTCTGGCTGACTAAGCTGTGCAATCAACGAGGAATCTCTAGAAAAATGTGCCATAAGTCGCAACTCTATCTGTGAATAATCTGCCGTCAAGAGTAACCAATTTTCCTGTGATGAAAAAAGTCGATATCATACTCAGTCTTCAGGAAAACCAGAGATCTTCTTATGGCTATACTAAACACTTTTTGCTTGTAAGAGCCTATTTAATATGGTTCTACACTACTATGGAGTTGTGCAAAAGTTTTGTAGTCATCTTCAATCCTCCGCACCGGAAGAGGTTATTAATAAGATGTTTATAAGAACCACAGTTTAACCATATAGAACACTTTTGACTAAGCAATTATGCGCTTGCAATACCTTTTCAATCCATATGTGAAACCCCTAAGTAACTAGCAAATAATACAGGAGGACCCGAACTAGTCACCTCTCGGAAATAATTGTTTTGGAGGAAATAATTTACCTGAGTAGGAACAAAGAAATCACGTGCATTGACTATGTAGCGATCAGCATCTGAATCCTTTCCATTTTTTTCAAGTATGAACTCTACTTCATGCTCAACAGACTGCAAAAGAGTAACATGGTCATTGATTTTTGGATACACGATAGAGTGAAAAAGGAAACATAGTAGAAGTCATACTTGGAGATTAGGCTCCTCTATGGAAAGTCGCCCAGTTGCTGTTGATGTTTGAAGCCAGTGGCCATGCAAAGTGTACCTTTGCGTGCTCAAGCGTAGTTTAGCAAGTGAACAAATTGATCCAAGTGTACAATTTAAGAGCTTTGCCAAAGTGCGGTGCTCTTTGATAATTGGGACAATAGGATGCTCATTCCTGGGAAAAGTCATATTCCCAAGTAAGCACATGTTCTATATTAAACCTACCGCTGAAAGTACCTCAAAAACTCTGTTATCCTTCGTGATGAAAAAAGAAAATATTGTAAGGAAAAGCAATTAGCCCTTTGGAATACCTTAAAAGATCCAAGCACTGCTTATCAGTACTTGGATGAAATTTCCCTTTATTGTGGGTTTCTGGTATGGGTAACTTCAACTGTTTAAACAGCACATTTGCAATATCAGCTGGGTTGTGCAATGAAAATGTCATGCCAGCTAACTCAAATGCTTTCTTCTCAAGGGACCGCAGCTTATCCCGCAATATATTCCTTGCCCTAAGGCATCCTTCTATATCGACGCCTATACCCCAGAGCTCCATGTCTGCAAGGACATTGACCTGCAACACAATGAATGCATTATGATGCCGCAAAAACAACCGCAGATGGTTTCTTGAACAAATAATTTCACATAAACATTTGACTTTGAGCGTGACATATTGCCGGATGCTAGTGCAGTTTAGATAAACCTCCGAAAAAATTAAAAGCAGTGAAAAGGGGATATACCAGCGGCATTTCAGTGGTTGTGAGTGCTTCAAGAAGTTCTTCGGAAACAAGGATCTTCCAAAGAGCTGAATAAAGGGCTCGCGTTTGAGCAACTCGTCTGCAGCAACCATTGTGGGCAACCCTCCGGATCTGATTCCTCCACCTACCACTGCGATTTGCAGCTTCAGTTGCCTCTGGCGATAGTCTTTTCTTTACCTCCTATAACAGTTTTAGAAACTTTTAATAAACAAATATACTACATACGTATGAGCTAAATCTGTGTGTGATAATAGTCAAACCAACAAAAGAATAAAATATATATGTTATTTTGTGTCAATCTGGAATTACCTTATCTATGTTTGGATTTGAGTGTCTTTCCTCATCTGGCCAAAGAATCCATGTCACGATGCTCATGTCAATGGTGTGGTCTATGCGAAGCGGAGGCATCACTAACCAAGATCCATCCACCAACTCATCCCTGATTCCTTCTGCAAGATTCAGGCGAGTGCATCTTTGGATTGAAATGGCAGGACTCTTGAGCACTTGAATCTGGACTTTCAAATTCCACGTGAACTTTCTCGTCTTTTCATTCCCCATTATTTTACTGATTCTGTTCCACCTAGATTTTATAACATCACACATGTTGTGGGTACCCCCAATACCAACGTCCTTGGAAAGCTTTTCTGCACATTCCAGGTTGGGAAGGTCCTTGTTAAGATTGACATAGTATACAGGAGAGCTGTCCCAGCAGATCGCAATTCCATGTATCTCATAAGAGATGCGGGAATTCAAATCTTGAAGTTTATTATAGTGGATATCAAAGAAAAATTCCCCAGCAGATTCCCAGAGTTCCAGGAACGAATCAAACCCGCCACGAATATTTCCTGCAGTAATTGGACCCTTTTCACCTGCATTATCCTTAATGCTAAGAGGGATATTGGCATTCCTCCTCAATTGCTGCTCAGCATTATCCTCATGTTTGATATCTCTGTCTTCACTAGAAAGAATACTAACAGCATTAGGCCCATCAGTGCCAACTCTAGTTCCTATTGGTTGAAAATCAGGAAGAGGATCGCTCAAGTTAACTTCTGATGAAACTCCTAACGCAGCACCAGATTCTTCCACTGGCTTTTCTCTTTCTCTGTGATTATCCGTGTCGAAGTTTCCACGCTCCATGTGTCCCTCCATGCTTGTTTGTCCTGGAAAATGTTGTACTCCACTGGGAGCAACAGAGCCTCCGGAAATGTCTTTTTCAATAGTTACTTGTCCATTGGGGCTCCTAGCAGGAGCCAACGGCAAGGGATTCGACAGGTCATGAACATCCAAACCAAGCGACTTAAAGGCCGAGAATGCAGCAGCCCTCGCCTCTTCTGCTTTCTCAAGAACAATTTTGCGTGCCCCATTCTTGATTTTCTTGGCTAATCCCAACTGTATCCTTTTCTGTCCTGTACCTTGTACACCATATCAAATCAAGCACATTAGATGAAAGAGGATAGAATATTCTTTCCAACAAATGGCCAACTTATCATTCCTTATATAAGCTGGAGAGACCTCAATGAGGTAACAAAAAACATCAATCTAAACTGTCTTAAGAAAACTGAATTACCTTCTGCAGCCCACGCTGAAGATTCAAAGAGAGCTTTGACAATTTCAGGGATGGATGCTTCTGCTATCGCCTGAGATGTACGCAAGCCAGCTTTGTACAATGCTCTAGCTCTTGAACCCTATTTTATTCATCACCAAAAGCCATCTTTGTCAACAGCACTCATATCGTAGCTACAAGTTTCTGGAAGTTACAAGTACCTTTATATATGGAATGCTAGTAAGTTCAACAATTTCAGCCCTAACACCAAATGATACACGGTTCTGGAGTTTGGCAACTAAGCCTTCTAGATCATGCCATCCAAGCCTCTCACAGAACACCGAAACCATGGAACAAAACCTTCCAGCGTTCTCCTGTAGCGCTTGAACCATACCTCTAGCCACTTTAAAGGCTTCACAAACCTCAGACACAGAAGCTTCCTGCATTTCATAGTTCAAAAAAGAAACAGCTTAAGAGAATATCATGAAGTGTACGTGATCGTGCAAGCTGCAACGGGACCAAAATAAGAAGCTTAGCAGATAAAAAATAATACAAGAAAGAAAGAAGCAGTAGGGGAGCCACCTGAACTAATTTTGACAAGATGAGGGCAACAAAAAACCGTTTGCACACTCGAAGCATCTGTTCATCTGAAAGCATCTTACTGCTCGTTGCACCATGCCGATTGCCATATTCTCCACGCAAATTCTTCTTTACATCTTGTGGTTTGTTTAAAGTGCGCACTGTTGCACCATGTGCCATGCGCATCAGAAAAGGTTCTACCACTCCAACTCTATTGCCAACAGACTGAAAATTGTGAGATCAAGTAACAGCATCAGCATACAAATATTTTGTGTATTATGCCCATGTAACAAGGCGTAGTGCCATTCGAAAAATACTGCAAAACACTATAATATTAATAAGAAAATACCATTAACTAGGATAACAGTCATTTTGAGAAAAATATATCTGACAACATACCTCTTGCTTATCAACACATAATAATGCCATATATTGGTGTGACTAAGTAGACCAGAGAGTACAAGCTTACCTGTTCTAGAGGAGACAGTTCCATAAACCGTTCATAATACAATTCCCAGTTTGGTTCAACACCAACATTAATTGGTGTGACTAAGTAGACCAAATGCAAATCAGAAGCCATAACTAGTCCTTCACGTGATCTTAGAAGATCATCCAGCACTATCTGCAGAAGCACCAATTACATACACGTCAAGCATGCTTAATACTATATAAAATGCATTATCAGCTATGGAAGTCAGATTAAATTACAAGTGACTCCTCTGGACAGAGTGAACTGCCAAAAGATCCACGTCCAAGGGGTGTTGTAGTGTATAATTTTGTCTCTTCATTCCACTCAAGAAATTTTCTGTGGCACAGCCACCGAAGGGAATCCTGAGCTGATTTCACCACATCTTGAAAGGGTTTTGTAGAATTCAGAAGGGTACACCTAACATAGCGGTGTATATCTTTGGCAGTCTGAACAATTCCACCTGCCACAACTTCTAATATTGCATGAGTCATTCCATTCTTTTCCTCAGATAAACAAGACTCCAAAGGTGGGCAGCTCTCATTTAGAAGTGCCATTATTCGCTTGAGTTCTCCTGGTTTGCAAATCAACACCTGGAACAAATAAAAATTTAGAACAAGAATCAAAAGCCTAGACCATTGACCAATCCTAACAAGAACAAATGTCTGGAAATTTCACTATGAGGAACTGAAATATAAATTATAACATCATTATTTCTAAAGATATAAAAGGCATACACTTTCTCCTTTTGTATCAATCCCAGTCCGCCCAGCCCGACCAGACATTTGCTTGTACCTTGTTCCATCAAGAAAATCACGGCCAATCATTGGTTGCCGAAAAATGACTCTCCTTGCAGGCAAGTTAACCCCCGCCGCCAGAGTGGATGTAGCCGTTAAGACACGTACAAGACCTTTACGGTAACAGGTCTCAACTATCTCTCTCTCTTCTACCTGTAATACAAATAAGCTTATTAGTCTATTTAGTGCTATTACATGAAGACATTCACTTTCTGTAATATTCACCATCTCACATGTAAATAGCAAAATAATCACATATTCATTATCAAATATAGCCAGATCAAGAAAACATATATGGTGAATGGATTGTGTATACATACTGTAAGACCAGCATGGTGGTAGGCAACCCCAGAGGGAAGTGTTTCTTCTAGTACAGGATCTACTCCAGATGGAGACCTTCGCAGGGCATCAATAGCAGATGTGATATCCATAAACTCGCTATTTTCACCATCAGCGTCTATAACAACCTTTTTAATAAGCTTTGCAATATGCCTAGCAGTTGATTCACATCCTTTTCGACTCGAGCAAAATATCAGCACTGAATTCCCCTCTTGAACAACCTGGATTGTAATATTACATCTAAGTTTTCCTTCTTGAACCAAATTTGAGTATAATAAGAAACTTACAGAAAGTACTTAATTAGGGCCTTAACTCGCAAACACCATTACCTCGTTACAAAGCTCAATGATATGGTCTGGGTCTTTTCCTCCCATATCAGCAGCTTTTGGTAAAGTCCTCACAACTTCCATCTTTTTATTATAGATGATGTTACCAACTTTAATATACTCCTCTAGCGGAACTGGTCGAAATTCTGTCTGATATAAAGCTGCCTTTCAACATGTAAAACCACAATAAGTTTTCTGATTAAAAAGGCCACAATAAATTTACAGAGTTCTAATAGAGGTGGCAACAATATCTCCCCAAAAATAACAACTGCAGAAAAACTATCATCACCGATTTAAGAGATCTGGAGATACACATGTCTTCATTTTACAGAACCTAGCAATTATTAACAATCACGAACAGTATCTCTATGCAATTTCATAATTATCATATTCTTATAGTTCCCACAGACATGCGGGTCTACACATCTATCTATGAATACCTATATGTCTTGAGAGAAGTGTCATGCAACTGAGTGATCATTATACGCACACACAACATATATATATGTATATATATATATTATAAAATAGTGATTTTTGTCTTACTTGAAGCCAGTCAGCAACTGCTCCGACATTCGGCATTGTAGCACTCATACCCACAATTTGTAGGCCTTGAGCAGGATCAGTTTTGCCACTGCTACTCCCTGAACTCTCACTACAACTTGACTCTGAACTGCCTTCACCGGCAGCATAACGAAGTTTCGTCAGCATAAGTTCCAAAAGATAACCTCTGTGTTGGTCACCCACCTGTATACACCATGAGCAGTAGGTTCCTATTAATGCATTCATTATTAGATATGCAAAGATAAGAGAAAGAGTACAAAGAATATAAAGATAATGTCAGACAGTTATAAGCTTGTCCCATATCTATTTAGAGGAGACATGTGAAAACCATACCATGTGTAGCTCATCTATAACAATTATCCCAAGTTCAGACAAACGACCCTCTTCAAGCAAGCGATTTATCAAAGAGTTTGCCTTTTCAATTGTGCAGACAGCCACAGCAGTGCCTTTAGGAAGTGTTCCACCGCCCTGATTTCCATAGTAACTACGAACATGCTTACCAAGTGGTTCAAGAAGGACCTCAAGGTGTTCCGCCTGCATCCAATTAACAGAAAGCAATATTACAAAACATGTAGAATGCTGAGAGAGAATAATAAAAGAAACCTTCTCAGCGCAAATGGATACATAAGGTAGCACAAGCAATGCCATTTTTCCAGTTGTTATGACCCGGCGCAGCATCAAGACTTCTGCAACAAAACTTTTACCAGCACTGCACAAATAGCATGGTTTTGAAATTGAGCATAAATTCTTGTCAGATAGACGGCTGCTAGTGAGATCAATAAAGTACGAAAAGAAGTAAACTTTGAATTGGCAGATTCATCGCAAACCATGAAGATACCTGGTAGAAGCACAATATACCAGATTCCTTTTCTGTAAAACACCATCTACCTGAAGACACTCGACCTAGAAAATTTTATAACAATTTGTATTCAGCTAGTGAAACATCAGAAGCAATAGCATACACACAAACAGGCAATAAAGACAGAAAAGGAAATTCTTTCAGATGTGATACCAGCCTAAGAAGCTATAGTTATGTATCACAAGAATAGATGTTGGATAAAGTCATTCTTTAATAAGCGGCAGAGATTTAAAAGAGTATATATACAAAAACTGAGAACAGTCGAGGATAAAAATCGCTAATCATCTTTCCGCAAATCCATGAAACATTTAAAACAAAAAGATAACCAACATATACCGCATGGGAAAAAAAACTCGATAAATGATTATAATAACTGCCATGAAAGGAAGAATGCAAGAAAAGCAGATTAATTTTGGATGAATACTAGTTACAGGCTCTCAGCTATCTTACACTTTCTAAACTGCAATAGGAAGCATATACACATCTATCTATCTATAGGAGTAGGGACACTGAAAATATTGATCAGCTGTATAATAAATATAATTGAAAGATATTAACAACACACACACATAAACTAACAAATATGTACCTGCCATGCATAGAGTTTAGATATTCCTTTCTTATTGTATACGCTGCAAACTTCGGAGGGAAGCCAGGTGCTAAGACTTAAACCATCTTTAATATGATGAGAGCTTGAAGGAGTCTGACTTTCTTCGGATTCACTAGAATCAGCTGCTTTCCTCATGTTGCTTATCGCTGGGACAGATCTTACACGATGGTTGTCCTCGCAAACTATAACTATATTTTCTTCAGGTTCTGGATACATCCTGCCTATCAAATTTTTATTTGCCTGACCATTGTTTGCAACATCAAGACTTCCACATCCTCTATTATCAACCAAAGCAGATTGAGAGATCCTACTGCTTCCCTGAGTAACGTTATTTTGATCAAATGAAGCACATTGCTCTCGGGTACTTCCATTTACTTTTTTATCTTGAAACAAAAGTTCCAGGTTTTTGACAGGGAGCGGAGATATTTCTTTATTGAAATCTCTCCCTTGCTTCTCCACGACCTTTGAATAGCCAATGGCATCTTTATCCTTTACTCTGCTTTCATCTAAATCTAAACTTCTCTTTAAGTTGTCACAGCAGTTATCTTCTTTGCTTCTGTCTTTAGCTTCTACAGAACCAGAGTTCTCAGTTGGTACTGCCAAACCATCAGCAAATTGAATTGCTTCATTCCAGAAAGAATCTCCAGGAGAGAAAATTGAGCTACCACTTCCTGACTTAGGGGTTCCAACATGACATGATTTAATAGCTGACCCGGGCGTGTGGCATTCAGTTAGAAGAGCAGATGTGTCTGGTGCCTTAGTACACTTCCTCAAGCCCATTGGAATTTCAACAGATTCATTGCTTGTAATCTGTGAACATATTAGAGCAGAGGCATCAAATAATCTAAATGAATCAGGCAGGAAGACAAGTAACCATAACTGTTGATTCCACTTTACCTTCTTCGTAGGGTGTGAAACAGATTTTTCTCTTTTATCAACAATACTAGCAATTGAATCAGGCTTACTACCGAGAGGAAATGCAGGTTCATCTTGTGATGGTATATATACGGAATCACAACGCCTCTTGTGAGAAATTTGCATATCTTTAGCAAGTAACGATGAACTGCCGCAACGCTTCAATTCGGTTGCCTTCTGACGTGGAGGTGAGCCAACAACAGACCGCACTTCACTGCAAAAATCACGCAAGAACAATTTACAAATTCCTCTAAATCTCAACACAAATTATTCGGACAAATAGAACGAATAAAATAAAGACACAGTCAAGACATATTACCTACAATACAAGGACAAGAAACCAGTAGCAAAGTCTCTTAGATCTGAATTATCTTTCTGGTTGGTACAGAGCAAAACATCTGGTGCATGATTCTCGGCTGTAGCAACACCTTCTTTATGCAAGACTTGAGATCCGCCCTGGTTCAAACCCCCTTTAGAACTTTCAGCGCTTACAGGTTTAGGCAGGTGTGGATGTATAATTTCACCACCATAACGACCAGAAACCTCCAGATCCATTTTTTTTGTAAACGCTTCCTGCCTTGCCTGCAACACACTATTGGAAGAGCTCTTGTCATCCAGGGATGATTTCAAGTAATTGTCCAAAGTGCCTTTATCTCCAGGAGACCTTTCACCAGTCACCTTCACATTTTTCTCATTTCTCCCAGACTTCAGATTTGGTGAAAGGTGTTTCCTCTTCTTCGAAACATAGAACTAGAAGTACAGTGACAAACAACATAAGAAAAATCAATCAGTTAGAAACATACACATTAGCTTCAATATCACAAAACTCTCTCTTTATGCTCACTTCTCATCCATCATAAGTCATAACTAACTTCACTGTACATAGTTTGACCGAAGAAAAAAAGTCCAAAAATCAATTCTTTTCAACCTAATTCGTGGAGTTCCATAACTAATTTCACTGTTCATAGTGAAAACAAAAATAATTCAAATTATTGGATTTAGCCAAAATGGTCTTCGCAGAACAATCCAATGAATCGAATACTCTACAAAGTTCATTCCTTTGCATTGATACAGGTCAGAGTTCAAATACGAGTTCTCGATGTTGCAGCAAGCGCGAATCTACAAACGAAGAAAAAGAGGAAGAAGAAGAACTGCAACATCGAGAAGCTTTTACAGTTCGTGGAGAGAATAAGAGAAACGGACCTGGTCAATCCGCGACTTAGATGAATCTGAGTCCATGGGGGAGGGGGTGAAGAAGAAGAATCACCGGAGATCTGAGAAAAGGAAAACCCTAGTCGGCGATTTGAATGAGTGAGGAGAGCACCCCGAGATGCAGGCAGATGTAGAAATATAGAATCCGTAGCGTTTGAATTTTGATACAGCTCTCTGTTTTTTTTTTTTTTTTTTGGTCAAAGCTCTCTGTTTTATTTGGTTTTCGCTCCTATTTTCTGTTTGAACCGTAAAGTTTTTGTCTTTGGTATACTTACACACGAACATCGATTTAAAAATACAAACTTTACAGAGGAAAGTGCGTTTTTTGAACTCGTGGATCACTGTTTGCATGAATCTTAAGCTGTGTGGTTGAAGAATACTGATGTTTCACGATCTTCAACATAGAGAAAGTGTATTGTGTATCACATTTCAAATGCTTTAAGTTTATAGTATCTTCTTAATACTCAAATGATATGGACTTTTGGTCTCTTACAATGAGCACATGAGACTTTTAATCCATATGATAGTTGAGGATTATTCTCTTTTTAGAGTGTTGGATACCACATGAGACACTGGAAAAAGTAATAATTGTAATTCAGCTTATTCGAATCTTAAAATGTGTCACTCCATCTATTGCATTAAGAGACAAACCAGTTCTATATCTCTTGCATAGCGTTTTGAAGAGGACGACCAACTTTCATCGAGTCTGTACTTTTTTAAATGAAACGTAAAAATAAAACAAGAATGCTGTTGTTAAATTACTCTTCTGCTGGTTTATTGGCAGCGTGTTTACACGCAACTTGGCTGTTCTGATTCTGATTCTTCAACTCGTTTCCAGCCACAAGGAAGAACGCAGTGTGCCTGAAACATATCAAAAGCAGCAATACTTAATACATTTCGAAGGTTTATCAAACTCTCATACATTTGAGTTACTCTGTCTGGTTTGGTTTCTGGATTTACAGACTTTTGACTTTGAGAAAGAAAGAAAGATGGTGTAGTTACTTGAAGAAGTTCATCATTTTGACTTTAGAGTCCTGGTCAATGTCAACCGACTCGTCTATAGCATTTTGCATATGCTGCAGCCATCTCTCTGCAGCTTCATGAGTCACTGGAAATGGACGGTGACGACCAATCAGAGCAGGATGACCTACACACAAAGATCAATGACAACAAAATAAGCAAGAGTTTGGCAGATGCTAAGTAATATTCTATCAAACTCAACTCACATTAGTGCATATATATTCTAATATCAAAGGTCATACAATGATATAGATACAAGTGAGGTGCGTGTCTTATGTACTAAGTGAGAACCACAAAGAAGACTAAATGTTTCACCAAAGTGAACAAAAATGAATGAAACTGAGCTAAGACAACCAATCAAGTCAAACAAACTTAAACCACGTCATTATGATAGGAGGAAGAAGAATCCAAAATGTAAAAGTCTTAAACCTTTTCTTTGAGAATAGAGAGGAGGGCCTCCCATACGCTGGACGAAGAACTCATATTGGTTCTGGATGGCATCTTCTTTCTTAGAGTTAGCAAACATGGATCGAAACCACTCTTCTTCATCATCATATACCCTATACAATAAACAACAACACGCGTCCATTAGTGGAAGCATTACCCAAAAAAGTCTTTAGAGAATAAAGTAAAAGACTTTGTGAAAACAGAACACAAAACAGACATGGATCCAAACCATTCTTCTTCATCATCATATACTCTATAAGTGGAAGCATTACACAATAAAGTCTCTACAGAATAAAGTAAAAGATTTTGTCAAAAAACAGAACACAAAGCAGACACTAGACTTTAGTTCTTCAAAGATTTGTAATAAGAATTCACAGTAGTTCCAATAGTAATCCAGAGAAAGCACATAAGGAACCTGGTGTAGAAGTTGGTGGAGAGGTTGATGAAGCTCTGAAGACCGAGCTTTTCGAAGAGATTGGAGTCGTCGATGGCGAATGCGTCAGCCTGATCCACGCCGCTCCATGCCGATGCCTTCTCCTGCAGCGACTGCATCTCTCTCTATCTAGGTGAATGAATGAAAAACGGTGGGCGATTGAATATATTTAAAAAAAGGAAGGGTCTTTGTTTCGTTCTCGTTAGTGGTGGTCGCGTGGAGGTAACGCTCTCTTTGTTTACTTGTAGGTCTCCAGAGAGAAGAGAGAGAGACACTTCTCTTTGTTTTTATTGGGTGCAAATGTGGAGAATCAGTTCTTTTGGTGTCATTATGTCAACATTTTATTCTCCTACTCAGCTTTGGAAATAGTTAAATTGGTGGCCCATTTAAATTGGCCCATTTAAGCCCATACCTTCAAACGCGACAAACTCTTTTATTGACGTTTGGCGTTTGAATTCGCGTTTTCAAAGGATCAATCTGACATATCGACAGAACTGGTTTTCCTGTCCTCGCTCCGACCGAAGACAAGAACTATTCAGCTCAGCTGGTAATGGCGTCGAGCAGCAGAGAAGCAAGGAGGAGGAAGATTTTGGAAAGAGGATCCGATCGTTTGGCCTTTATCACTGGTCAGATCAACAACGTTCCTCCTCCGCCTTCTTCAGATCCCACTTCCCTTTCTCAATCTCATCTCCGCACTGACGACACGGTTCCGCCTCGTGATGTAATACACACTGATAGAGAAACAGGTTCTCTTTCACTCTCCCCTTGTATGTTAACCTCGATATGTTAGTTCGCAAAGAGAGCGTATTGTGTTGATGATATGCTAAGCCATGCTCTTGAGCCGTTGTGCTGAAAGGGTGTCGATTTAGGTTATCTGTATTGTTTAGAAGCATAGGGAGTAATCAAGTTGGTTTCTTTGAGACACATGTTATGTGTCTGGCTAGTTATATAATGTGGAGTTCATGTATACTAACTAGTATGATGTGGTAGAACTCGGCTTTGACCATTGGACGTTTCAAATAAGGTTTAGGGTCGATAACTAAGTTTTGTAAAGGAAAAGGAGACACATTGTAGTATATTTGTGTCATCTAGTTAAGTAGTTTTCAGGAAGAACCTACTTGGCTTAAGCTGAAATTAGATCTTATTGGAGGTTGTATCTGTTCTGAACATGTTCTTGCTGTTGTCTACTTGTGCTTAGCCACTCAGTGAAATTATTTATTGGTAGTGGTTCAATGACGGCCAAGGTGTGTCACAAAATTTACGCTGTTGTAAATCCTATGTACTTCAGTTTTTTTTCCTGAAAATCTTAATCTTTGTTTCCCAGCTGGATCAAATATCTAAGGAAGAGTTTGAACTATACGATTTCGGTGAGATGTATAACTGATGTCAATCTTACTTATTGAAGCATTTTTGTTTACTCTAACGAGGATTATTTCTGCAATAAGAGGTTTTAGAAGTTTCTTTTCTGGAACAGTAGACGTAGGCCAAGTGTAGCACATTAGATAAAAGATTTAAAGATACAATTGTCGAACGTTGGAAGAGCGGTGAAGGAACACACTGGTTGTGAATGATCTTTTTGTGTTTCTTTACACTACCTTACTAAGAGCTTACAAATTTACTTGCTGTATCCACATATTTACAATTGTGTGTCTTTGCTTGCTTAGCTTGTTATATTCTGAATATGGATCGTGATAAATGTAATTGTTTCATAGGGAAGCATGTGTTAGCATCATTGAAATGTTGTTGATTCCAGTCTCTTCTAACTTGTAAGCATATTTAGAAAAAACGTAGGGAGTAGTGTATTGGTTTTTAATAATTCTTGTTGTGACATTGCAGCTTGCACAAGTCATCAGGAAAATATCTCCGATGCTTCAATTGTTGATAATGTGGATCATATCATCCATCAAAGCAGAGCGGAACCACTTCAGCCTCAGAAGTATACTGAGACATCGGCAGAAGGCTCAGTTTCAGATCCTAGAGACACAACACTACAACAACCGTCTCCTGCAACATCAAGTGCTCAAACCTCATCAGTGGTAGATTTGGGGGCTTCTCAAGCATTTACTCCTCTAGTCAGTTTTGCTAACACCATCACTCCAAAACACATTGGAGCCGCCATTGATGCTTCAGAATACGCACGGATGTTTTCATCTCTTGTTATTGCACTTCTTGTCATCCTCTCTCATCTCGGTTTCTCTTCCCTAGTCAGCATAGTAAGCTTCAGACCAGTTTTCTTGCTTCTCTTGACCGACTTCACAATCGTGCTTGGACGTGTTCTGCTGAGCCATCATGGAGCTGCTTCCTCAGCCTCAAGAGGAGTAAACTCGGGACAAGGCATAACGGACCAAGTGAGCAACGCGCTTGAGACAGTCATGATGGTAAAGAAGATAATGAACGCCATCTCTATGGATTTTAGCTTGTACGCTGTGATTCTCATATGTGGCCTTTTGTTCACACAAGGCATCTTTGCTTAGGACATGGTTTCTCTGTTCTCCCCAATTAGGTTTGTGATCTTTATACACTTATGACACATTACTAGTAAGCCACGTTCTCACATATCTCAGTATTGGTTTGATAATAAAGAGTCTATTAATGTTTTGACATTCGAATATAAGAAAACAAAACCATCACTCTCTGCTCCTCTTTTAGGTTTTTACTTATTTGGGAGAAAACTTATGCACCACGTCTCTTGCTTCTGCCTTGAAATTAAAACTCCACATATTAGGTAATTGTTTCAACAACCCACTTGATCAACCAAAACCTCTGTTTTGGTCATTAAATATTCTCACTACTACAGTTTCCATAGAAACTAACTTTTATTTTTAGTTTTTGATGATTTAGTCTCTTTAATTTTTCAAAGGAAAGAAAAAAAAGTTAGTGAGATATAAAGTTGCGTTCTATCGTGGAAAGAGTTCCAAAGGAAGCAACGTAGAAACTCACTCTCTGTAACTCTGATTCTCTGAACACTGTAGCTGTCAAGAACATAAAGTGAGAAACAGAACCATACGTCATACGACCAATCGTAAGTGTTATATAGTTTCTACCCTTAACATTTATTCATATAAAAACATGTCTTTTGCTGCTAAAACAAAGTTGCAGAACACAAACACAAAGAGAGATACAAGAGGAGCTTTAATGGAGACAGAAAACAAAGAAGCTGTTCCGACAGAAGTAACAGACATGAAAAACGAAGTTGTAGACATTTGCCGGATTTGCCAGTCACCGGAGGAGCCAAACAATCCGCTGAGGCATCCTTGTGCATGTCGTGGCTCTCTCAAGTATGTCCACACTGACTGTATCTTTCTCTGGATAAGTCGTCGTAGAAGCAAACACTGCGAGGTTTAAAACTTTCTTTCTTTCTTTTTTTCCTTATTTTTAGAGAAGAAAATATCTTAAGTGTCTCTCTTCTTCCTCTGCAGATATGTAAACGTAGCTACTCTATTGTTCCGGTTTATTCCGAGAACGCTCCAGAGAGACTTCCATGTCAAGAGTTCTTAAAGAGTGTTCTACTGAGAGCATTTCGTTTCATGACTCTGATCCTTCCTTGGCTCTTGGCGATTACTTTCCACTCATACTCCATGTTCTTTCTTCTTGCGGACATGGAAACTGATTTTGAGAACAAGAGAGGTTTTGAACTGTTCTGTATCTCTCTTGGTCTTCTTTACACCGTTCAGATAGTGATTGACATCACTTGCATCGTTCTTCTAAGGGTAGTCTATGAAGAGAATGTACGGACAGAACCCGAGTTGTTACGCCCTGTTCATCTCATTGAAAATGATCTAAGACAAAAGGGTGTTACTAGAGTTCTGCTGGTGTTATGGAAGTATATGAGGATTCTTTGTGATTGGTGGCATGATCAGCTCTTGCAGTCACCATTCTTCCACGACATGTTTATGAGAGGACCTCTTGCACTTGCGTTTGTTCCTAGAAACACACAGCTTGATGAGTTTGGAGCCATAAGGAGGTTTCTTTTCTTCTTGGATGACAACACTTTTGCTGTAAGTACTCTCAACTCTTGTTTGGTGATTACCATGTATGTTGAGTAACATATATTCTTGTTTGCTCTCTCTCTAGGTTCTTGCCATCAATATCTGTTGGTCTTTCCTCGACTATATGTTACCATATTTGATTGGCCAAGCTGTCTTTGTTCTCCTTCCACACGTTTGGATTTTGGAAAATGTATCTGAGATTACAGTTGGACACATAGTTCTACTCTCAGTTTGGTTGGCTTACCTTAAGAGCGTCTTCACTCGGATTCGGAACACGTTTCCAACCACGACCAGATGGTTTTCACTCTCAGTTAAAGATACATTGACCTTGTGTTTCAAAACCATCCTTCTACCTTTGATGCTTGGTTGCTTGATAGATTTCTGCACCTTCCCTCTTACCGGAACAACACTTTCTCAAAGGCTTGAGGTTTTTTCAGAATATCCATACATGGCTGCCAGATATTGGTGTATAGGAATAGGTTACTTGCTAGTTGCTTTATCTTGCATGAAGCTTATCCAGGAGGTAATTTTTGGATCTTTGTTTCATCCTCACGCATCATCATATCTACTCAGCTTCTTATTCTTCTTCTTCCTTATGACAGATTGTTCAGAAACGTGTCTTTTGGTACCTCCTAGAAGTCACAGAACCAAACTACAGAATCACCAAACTGCATCTTCGCTCCTTACTCTTTTCATTTACTTTCCATGGGGCAATGGTAGTGATTGTGTTTCACTTACCGATACAGACAATCACTCTCATCAGCCGGTCCTTTTTTCCTCTCAAATTTGGGTAAGCTCTTACCACACACTGTTTATAAGTTCTTGATTGTTGAACAAAATGTGTTAAAAAAACGTAAATGATGCAGGGTCGACAAGGATGAGTTTATGCTTGCCTTACTCGCTGCTTATATCTGCTGCCCCATGTGGATAGCAAACTCTATTAAACAATCTATCAAACCAATAGTTCACAAGTGGGTTGTTGCAGTCAGTTCTTGCCTCAAGTTAAGTGACTTCTTGCTTGGAGGACCCCAAAGAAGAGACGGTGTGAATCATAATGTGAGACTAGCGTTTGGCATAGCTGAAGGCTGTCTGGTGAGCTTTTATGGATCTCAAAGCGATACTACATGTGAAGAGGATACAAACGAGCAAAGAGATGAAAGGTAACAATCATTTAATAAAAGATAATTCTAGTGAAATTTTTAAAGGTTGAACAAGTTTCAGGTTTATGCTAAGGATTGGAATGATGCTGGTTCTAGCTGCTTTGAGTATGTTTCTTGTTAGTACAACCTTCATGGCTTTACCAGTTCTGGTTGGAAGAGCCTTCTTCCACTCTATCTCTATCTACATGCTAAGCTTCGGACTCAAACACGATGGTTTGTACTTTCTTTATCTTCCTTCAATCTTCATACACCTCTCTTCTTTGTATTACACTTCTAATGTTAATAATGCAGATATTTGTGCTTTTTGGATTGGGTTGTGTATCATGCGAACATTTTATAAAATCACATGCTTCGTCTATGATCATATCGTAACGAGAAGAATCGATTTGCTTCTCAACCATGTCCTGAAGTGCATGCAGAATGCCTTATTGTTCTCCATATGGGTAACAAACACTCATAATCTTACTTCTTCTGTGGGCTATATGTATAACTAACTTGCAAAACACGATGAACAGATCACTGTCGTACCGGGCTTGCTCGGTCTCCTTATCGACCTTATGATCATCATCCCATCACAAGTTCCTCTAGATGAATCCCCAGTGTACAACTTTCTTCATGATTGGTTGATCGGTGTGCACGTCCTTCACATCTGGATCTTCTTGGTAAGTTTCGTCATTATAATCTATTTTTCTTGAATTACAAGTAACCGCTTTATATTTTTTTTTCCTCGCATAGACTATGTTCACACCAATCACCTGCTTCGCAACCCTTGCATGGCGGGAAAAGCTTCAAAGAATCAGAAGCGTCGGTATCAACCATCTTCCTTTAACATGGCTGATTCGATATGTCATTGGCTCGGCCATAAACACACTGTTAACCACTCTCTGCGTCCCTTACGTGGTGGTGAACTCTCTGTTCCCTGTTCTTGGATTCTCACGTGAAGCCAACTTAACCATCCAACGGTTCGTTTGGCCGGTGTCGCTAGCCTTGATGGTCATATGGTTTAGTGCCAAGCTCACTCGTGATCTCATCATTTACATTCACCAAGTCGAATACGATAACCGGTACAAAGTGGGAGAGAGGTTGGTCGATTTCACTGAAGATCTCTGACGATTATAATCAATGGTGTTATATCAACATAGCATATAGTTTTTCATTATTATGTACATATAAGCATTTTCAAAATGTTATTTGGGACTGTTAAAAGAAATTTATGGATAATCTTAGAGCAACATTATTAGTGGGACTCTCTTAATGTCCCTTAACATTTTTTAATATTAATTTTAAGTTTAGGAACAAAGATAAGGGATTTTGGTAAATGAGTTGATTATTGGTGGGACTTAAACTTGTCCCTTAACATAATTTTTTTTTTTATTGTTTTGTTATGAGATATATAAGAAAGAAGTTTGGACATTAAAACATATAAAAGAAATATTCTCATATTTAAAAAAAAGTTGGCCAAAAAAACATAAAATTCAACTTATTAAAAAAAGAGCATACAATACATTAATTAAAGAACTCTAATCATTGTTATTATAAAAATGACCAAATTTAGTCCATATATGTTCAATTAAATCGGTTTTTAATTGTTCATGGGCTTGTCTATCCCGGACTCTTATTCGACGATGAATTGTGTTGCCCTCGTTTGTAGCCACACCGACGGAATATGTAAGATCTTCATTTTGGCCGTGTTGAAATTGTAGAACGTCATAGAGACTCTCAGAATCTCTTTCATCCTCGACAATCATATTATGAAGTATGATACACGCTTGCATAATAGTTGCCATTTTTTCTTTATCCCATAACTGCGATGGATTTTTAATAACGGCGAATCTAGCTTGGAGGACTCCAAAGGCACGCTCAACATCTTTACGCACCGCTTCTTGGGTTGTGGCAAATAACAAATGTTTTGGACCTTGTGGTAGTCGGATAGATTGAATATATATAACACCATTAAATACATCAACATAGTCATAAGTTGAAAACAGATAAACAAGTTAGAGGAGAAACATAAACAACAGAGACAACATATAAAACAGAAACAAACATATTCATTACACAGACATGCTTTAAAAGCTGAGACATAGTCATTACACAGACAAACAACATATTAAACCAGAAACAAAATCATTATAACAGAGAGCAACATATTAAGACACAACATATTAAAACAGAAACAGAATCATTAAAACAGAGATCTTAATGGTTGTGTTTTGGCAAAGAGCTTATTCTTCAGAAGTACGCGGCTAGGAGCTTATTCTTGACTACTTCTTCTGCGTCACTTAATGGTTGTGTCTTGGCAAGGAGGGTATCCAGTATGGCAAGCTTAGTCGGTCTCTCCTTCATGGCCACGGAGATAGGTTTCTTCGATTTCGCCTTCGCCGTCGCCTCTCGAGTTTGAGAGAGATGAAGAAACGATAGAATGAAGGGAAAAAACCCTACTCGTGATCATCGCCTCCTCTCGTGCTGCCACGTACACCAAAGGGCCAAAGCCCGTACATCCCTTAATTAAGTCACGATTGCCCGCATCCTTTAACAAAAATCCGATTTTTGATTTAATTTTGGCCCAATATTAATGTAAGGGACGGCCCAAATCCCTGCAATAATGTTGCTCTTAAGACAATGATCAGTATATATAGTATATACGTGTAATCAACGGTCAACAGTCCCACTTAGTGGGTCCCAGTCAACGAACCGCTGAATCAAAGCTGGCGCGAAACTAAAAAAGTAGTTTTAATTACTGTAATTAAAAGTTTTAAAAAAAAATTATTGTTGGCCTATATAATCCAACAGATGAAAAAAAAAAGTTAAAAATTTACAGTTTCACTTTGGTAATTATTAACTTAAAAAAAAAAATAGAAAGTGATCTCTCTCTCGGCTGTCAAAAACAAACAAAGAACAGTACGAATCCTTAAAACTTTAACTGCCTCTGGCTCTTTTTAATTTATTTAATTTTAAATATATTTGCTTCTTTAAGCTTTACATGAACAAGTGACGAGAGTGTGAAGAGAGTGACGCGAGAGAGAGGCGAGAACATGGCGGATATTGAAGACGGTGGCTACGATCAAGCTCTTTCAGCAGAAGAAACTGACAAAGACGACGACGGAGAAGGAGATTTGTGCCGGATTTGCCGATCACCGGAAGGACCAGACGATCCGTTGAGGTATCCGTGTGCGTGCCGAGGATCCATCAAGTACGTTCATCAGGAATGTCTCCGTCTCTGGTTTAACCGCCGCGGATACAAGCAGTGCGAGGTTTCTTCTCCTCCTTCTCTCGTATTCTGTTTTTGAATTTTATCTTTCCTCGCGACGAACTAGGGTTTTAGATTTTAATGTCGTCATCATCGTGACTGTGTTTCTATAAGATTCAAGACCAAAAAAAATCTACGCAGGTATGTAGGCGTAGCTACTAGTTCGTGGGATTTATCATGGTAGCAATGACACTCCCATACGTCTTACGGATTTGCTCAGCAAAAATGTGGAAAAATCTATATGTGGTTAAGGATGGTTTCGTCTTGAGTTTGAAATTTGTTGTTTTGCCTCTGGTACTTGGCTTCTGGTTCGATTTTTGCACACTCCCTATACTTGGAACGACGGTTTCCCAGAGGCTTGAGTCCCTTTCAGAGTTTCCATTCGTGGTGATCTTACATTGGATGTTCGGACAACTTTGCTTGCTATGGGTTTTCAATTCAATGGAGCTTATCCAGAAGGTAACCCAGTTTAGTTTTACATTTTTTTTTCCTGGAAAGAACCTTGTTTTGATGAGATTTAAAAGGTGTTTTTCTTTTGACAGATCTTGCAGAAGCGACCCTTTTGGTTTCTACTAGATGTTACTGATCCCAACTACAAGATCACTAAACTACACCTTGGCCAATTTCTCTTTGCGTTGGCTTTCCATGCATCATTGATGGTGATTTTGGTTCACTTGCCAATAATGACTATCTCTTTCATCAGCCCCTCTTTTTTCCCGCTCCAGTTCTGGTAAGATCTTCTTTGCCTTCACAGGCTACTTCGATATTTTTTTCTTTAATCTACTAAAAACGCATGAATATGATGCAGGATCTATGAAGAAAGGATTATGTTTTTCTCGATGGCTGCTTATGTATTGTTAGTGGGAGTAAGAGCTATGGAGTGGTTAGCCGAGCTTATTAAACTAGCTATAGAACCCATATAGTTCAGAAGTGGATTATCACTGTAAGTTCTTGGCTCCAGTTGAGAGACTTCTTTCTCGAAAACCATGCAAAGGAGAATGTGAGACCGTTGTTGCAACAAGCGCTGGAGGCTGGTGATAGTTGGTCTCTAGTGATTTCCATAGCGGAAGGCTCTCTAGTCAGATTCTATGGATCTCAGGAAGAAACCACTTTTGAAGAGGATATTGACGACGATAGGTAACAGAGAGAACTTTTTTATTTTAAGAATTTTTTTTAATTTTCATGCTCTAATAAGCCGAAGCTGCAGGTTTATAACACTGAGGATCGGCTTGATGTTGGTTCTAGCTGCTTTGAGCCTGTTTCTCATTAGTACAATCTCCATGGCTTTGCCAATTCTGGTGGGAAGGACTTTCTTCCACTGTATCTCTTGCATCATGATAAAGTTCGGACTTAAGCACGACGGTTTGTAACTTTCATCATCTTGCTTCATACGGCTTCATTGCAAATGACAGTTTTCATGTAATGCTCTAATTAATGATGAAGTGACTCATTTTAAAAGCTTATCATTTTAGATATTTATGGATTCTGGATTGGATGCTATATCCTGCGAGTAATCTATATCGGGAGTTGCTTCATATTAAATCATATCATGATTAGAAGAACCGATTTGCTTCTCAACCTTGTTCTGTTGTGGGTACGGAACGCCTTACTGTTCTCCATCTGGGTAAGCAGACTTAAAACTTCATCATTTTATGATCATCATCCCATCACAGGTCTCCTTCAAACCAAACTTGCAAAATTTGATGAACAGGTCTCCTTCATACCAACATTGCTTGGTCTCCTTATTGATCTTATGATCATCATCCCATCACAAGTGTCTCTAAACGAACCCCCGGTTTATTCATTGCTCCGAGATTGGTTGATCGGCTTAGTTGTTCTTCACATCTGGACCTATCTAGTAAGAAATACATCTAAAGGTTTTTGGTTTTCTCACTTTCCTGCACTACAAGTAATATCTGGATTCTCTTTCTTTTATTACAGACTATGTTCACGCGTGTCAACTGTTTCTCAACTGTGGCATGGCGGGAGAAGCTCGAGAGAATCAAGAGTGTCGGAATCAACAGTCTTCCATGGAAGTGGCTTCTTGGAAAAGTCATTTGTCCGATCATAAACACTCTTCTAACCACTCTCGCATTCCCTTTCTGGGTGGCCAACTCTCTATTCCCATTGCTTCAGTTTTCTGGTGCAGTAGACCAAGCCGTGCAGAGGTTCATATGGCCGGTGTTATTAGCCACCATCATCATCGGGTTCGTAGCCAAGCTCACCCACGATCTGTTCCATTACATTCACCGTGTGGAATACGATGATCGGTATATGGTGGGAGACAGAGTGGCTGACTTCATTGAAGATCAAGACTAAGGAATCAACTCAGGACGTATGTTGCATAGACAACTAGTTCTTTCTAGACTTTCTCAGACTTCCTATGATATGCATCTCTTGAATCTTTTAACGTACATTTCATCTTCTTTAGCGATGATCAGTTTAGAAACACCAAACTATTGAATATTTTGACGATATTTTCGTTTTAACAGTCCGTTTTGTTTTATTTTCACGTTAAAGACAAACTCTTTCTGGCAATTTACGTACAAAGTCGAGAAGTTTCAAAATGTGGTCAAAGTTTTTTTTAACTCTCAACAACACAATGTAATTACAACAGAGATTATTCTGTAGCCAAACTTGAAACCTCAATACTATTGTATGTGGTGCTAATGAGACAAGGAGCTTTAGAATCTAACAAGAACTTGATACCAAGTAAAGTTCTACAGTTTATGGTGCACATTTGCTATGTAGACAGACACTTTGCCTCATCTGTTTTTGCTTCTTCTCAAGCTGTGTTCTTAAAAAAAGGATGGTCAAGAGCATCGTTTGCTGTGAGACGCTCGGATGGATTATACTGCAGTAAACCATATAACAGATCTGCAAATCCAGATCTTGTGTTGTCTACATGCCTCGCTACCATCTCCTGCAATTCGTGAGCATTTTCTACTTCAGTAAACGAAAGACATATCAGTAGACACTAAAACATAATAATGGTGCACAACCTTCAGACGATCAAGTCTTTTTACAGCTCTAATACTCTCTCTAGAGTTGGCCCCTTCAGGCCAATTCAGCCTACCTCCTCTCCTAAAATATTTCTCAGCACCCCCGCTGCAATAGCATAATGACACAAACATGCAACAAGCCATGAGCATTATATCTCTGTTTTGTGTACCCAAAAGTTTGTGGACGTAGAGAGTAACCAGGCTTTCCGGGTCATATGTTCAGGCAAAGGTCCCAATGCCCTCTCCATCATTGCTAGATGTTCAAGGTTATCATGCGTCTGAAATAGAGCCTCACCCTAATGTACAGTTTTGAAATGTTGACCATAGTAAGTAAAACAACTGGAAACACAGAGATAAGAAGTCATCATACAACAAAATAAGAAAGAACTTACCGTGCATAGTTCAAATAGTATACAACCTATGCTCCATAAGTCACACTGGTAACTCCATCCTAGACCTGCAATGATATGCCACTGGTTATTTACCACGAAAAAGTTATTTTCACTCTTAGGTAAGTGTCAGCTATGGAATCCTCTTCAAGTATGTATTCTTGCGCAAATAACTGGTTTACCAACCTAAAATGACCTCAGGGGATCTGTAATGCCTTGTTTGGACAACAGAGTGATGAATCCGGTTATCACAAACAGTACTGCCAAAATCAATCAGTTTAATGGCGCTTGACTTCGGTAAACACCTGAAATGTGTCTCATTTGAACCACTCCTCTGTTTATTAAAATCAAACACCAACTTGTCAGATGTGTGATTATTGTAAGGAAGTTTTTTTTTTCTTTCAAAATACTAGCTTATCAATTACTACAAAAATAAAACTTTTTTTTGGTCCAAAGCAAACCTTAACATAATTCTGTTCTAGATACCTTATTGTCAGGAAGCTTTACATTTTCTGAAGACACCAAAAGAATGTTCTCGGGCTTGAGGTCGGTGTGAACTAACTGTAACTCGTGCATATCTGTAGACAAGAACGAAAATCAAAATATGTTAAGAACAGAGGGGAATTAGGTAGAACAACAGCTGCTGAAGTGAGCCAGAAGGAACCGGTAATGATGAAATGCTAGAAAACATAATTGTATTTAAAAAACGGCCGAAAGGAACAATTCACAGACATGCTACAGATTCCAAAAGCTGGTATCCAAAATCACGGACAAGAGCCAGAGGAAATGCGGAGTATTTATTTCTCTTTAGAAAGTCAAACAAACTTGGCCCAAGCTTCTCGAACACCTGGTATCACCATTAGAATTCATTCAAAGGAAATTTCTGTTTAGTTCCAAACTTCATCCACAACATCTACATGCGTTATCTACACATGGAACTGGATTTATGTAAATCAAGATTCAAAGAAAAGAAAGCTAGCGAGGGAGACTATGAGTCATTCACTTCTAACAAAAACAGGTCACTAAACATAGAATCAATAAAAATCAAGTGGAATACTCACAATGCAAATATGATTCCTGTAATCAAACCAGTCCTTCATCTGCACACATCTGCAAGGACAAAGCAGAGATGAAGAAACTGAGCGTGATACACACTATCTCTACAGAAAACCAAATCACTCTTTGCAATCAGCTATAAATACCGTTTGCGGCCTTTGTCAGTCTTAACAAGCTTTTGAAGTACATCAATTTCAATCATAGCTGCATCCCTGTATTTCTTGATGCTCCTGATAATCTTTATAGCCACATATTCTTTAGTTTCACGATCCCAACATTCCAAAACCCGACCAAATGTGCCTACAACACCAGCAACGACACTGAAATGGCTCGATTTTTGATTCACATAAACAGTTTTTTTTTTATCTCGAACACACCATGCCACTTGACAAGCTAACCTTCACCCATCTTGCTTAGTATTTTATCTGTCAAAAAACACAGTGCAGTGACTAAGCTATAAGGATGAGTGCTAGTAAACAATACACATAACATTTAGAAACAAAATTAGGTTTTTAATTATAGTCTTTTGACATTGAAAGTTAGCAACTTTATCAATCAAAAACACGTCAAATAAAAAAAAAGAAACAACTCACATCTAGGAGTGAGATTCTCTCTCAAACTGAAATTATAATGGCCGTCGCGATCATCCTCCCTTACTGGTGGTGAAAGCAAAACCCTTCCATCGCTTCCATGTCTCTGAGACCTTTTACTCTATACACACAAAATAAAAAAGAGGAAAAAAATTATTAATCCAATAATGATTCGTTTGTCTTTAGAAGAAGAAGCAGAAGAAGACGAACATCTGGTTCAGCTGGCGCCTCGTCCCAGGTCATACGCGGCCGTTTCCTAACTCGTTCCTTATCCATCTTCTCGAACTCGTTCACCGACGCGGGGGAAAATCGATCACCGACGCATCAAAAAGTGGATTCCGATGAAAATCTGCAACTAAAGGGAGAGAAAACTCGATAACATGTATAAACTGTAAATGGCTGAGCACAAGGCGGCGGCGAATCGACGAAGGATGATGATGATGAAAGCAGAGGACTAGGGTTTCCGATTACAGGTACAAGAGATTTGTTCTGTGTTAACCAGTTAACCGGCCAATCCTACCAATTTGCATTTGCAGAGCATTTGATTCGGACTGATGGTTTAGATAATCCGGCCCGGTTTAGAGTTCTGGATTTGTAGAATTAGCCCGTTGTTTACGAGACCTTATAATCTCAGCCCAAAAGCCCATTATGGAGAAACTAATTACTAACGTTCGTTTCAAGGCATCTATTAATGCAACACACATCATATTCAAATATATATATATATATGCACGTCCAATACTTCAGAAAGTATATATGCAAATATTTGTTCTTATTTTGTTAATTAATCAGTATTCTTGTCTCAGCGAAAAACAAGTAATAATTTATTAATGTTTGCATTTGTTTTTTTGTGTAACTTTATTTGCATTGTTTTTCAACATTATTGTTCTTGTCAGGTGTCATCAATAATATAATAACAAAATTAAATACGTCAAGATTTGACTTTGAGAATCTCAAAACTTCAACTCTAATACTTGAAAATAATATCTTCGTACGAAAAAAAATAACATTATCCTCTAGTTGTATGATCTCGATTATATAATTTCACCTGGTTGTCACATTGAATACACACACAGAGAGACATAAATAGAGGACAAAAGTCGATGAACCCTTCAACAAAACAAAGGGCAAAACCTTTCTACATAACTATGAAAAATCCTTTCCCCACGTTATTAGGGAAACACACATGTTATAGTGACAGTAAACTGATTACAAAAAAAAAAAAAAATTCTCACAATTATTATTAAAAATTTAATAAAGTCAACGCTACTCGTTCACCACCTTCTCATAATTTTTTTAATAATGAAAAAAACAAACGATAATATAAATGAAAAAAAAAAGAGACAACAAAGCGTGAAGGAGAGAAAAGAAGAAAGAAAACAAGAATGTCCACGACGACTTCAGAGGCGAGATCGCCGTTACCTTTGCTGTTTAGAGGAGGAAGGGCTTCGACGGCGCCGTTAGGAACGCCGGAAGAAAGATCGCCGTTATCGTTACTATTCAGAAGAAGGTCAAGCGGAGATGTGAAGAACATAACATCGGTTTCAAGCAGTCTCTTGCCTGCGTTTGGGACAGTCGTCGATACCAATCCTTCTTCCAAATCTTTCATCGTTCTTCCTTATGATCGTCGTTACAGGTTCTTTCACTTATTTTCACTATAGTATGAAGAACACATCATTTCAAACATTAAAACCATGGTTCTATTTTTAGACGACAAAACTGTCATACACGAAACGATTTTCTTAAAATCCAATTTATACAATTCAAATCAGTTTAGATTATTTTAAATTAGTTAAAATCAAATTAAATAGGTGTAAATTAATAAAAATATGTTGAATAAAACACAAATGTTAGTACAAATCCACACATTTGTCTCATTTCCTTTATATATATATATATATATATATATATATTTATTTAATTTTGATAATTTGTCATTAATAATTTTTATAATTAAATTCCAAAACTAAAATATTTTATATAAATATAAATATATATAAAATAAATTAATAATTCGTTAATTCATAGCGGAACATCGATGAAAACCTTATATTATAAAATAAAGAAAATGAATATATATATTTGTTGGTAGGTTGTGGGAATTGTTTTTGGTGATCTTGGTGGGGTACTCTGCGTGGGCAGCTATCTTCGAGTTGGCTTTCGAGAAAGCAGCTGATGGAGCTTTTCCGACCATTGATCTCGTCGTTGACTTTTTCTTCGCCGTCGATATCGTCCTCACTTTCTTTGTTGCCTACTTGGATACTTCTACTTACCTCATCGTCGACGACTACAACCTCATCGCCAAACGGTAAATAATAATTATTATTATATACGTACCATATAGGTAAAACAAATTATTCCACAATATGTAATATTTAGTGAGAGTATGTATAATATGTGGCAAATAAAACAATTCAAATGATATATGACAAAATTAATGGGGGCGATTGGTTCGAACGTAACTGTAAAAATTTAATTATAAAATTTAGTTTGTAAAATTTTTTGATGTAACTGTAATTTATTTAACTGTAGAAATTAAATAAAAAAAATATAAAAATATTATTCCTACCGGAGTCCTACAATACTATATAATATATGGCAAATATATAAGTGACGATCGTCGAAATAAAATTAATATTGTATAATATGGTTTTGAATTTAAAAATTACGGGTTTAGACCCAAACCTCTTGATATTTAAAGGAATATATAATATGTGAAGTGATTATTTAGGTACTTGAAGAGCTTAGCTTTTGTGATGGACGTATTATCAACGTTACCGATTCAGTTCGTTTATAAAATTATTACCGGAAATAGTGGACGAGGCCAAGCTTTCGGCTTCCTTAACTTGCTCCGCCTCTGGCGTCTCCGTCGTGTTGCCCAACTCTTTAAAAGGTGTTATATCTATTGAACAATTGTTTATACACATATGTATATGTTTTGGACATTACATATTCATAAGTCATAAACTGTATCTTTGTTTCTTGTTGCAGACTAGAGAAAGACACACTTTTCAACTACTTCGTGGTCAGAGTCATTAAACTTCTTTGCGTAAGTACATCCACGTGACATGTGATCCACACACACACACACTTGTTATAAGTCGATATAGCTTCATATTGCAGCTTGATTACTAGCTACTTATTCATATTTAAAAAAAAAAATTTATTTAGGTAACGATATTTTGGGTACACATTGGGGGTTGCATTTTATTCTGGATAGCCTACCATTATCCAACGCCTATAGATACATGGATAGGATCACAAATGGAGGATTTCAAGGAGAGAAGTATATGGCTAGGCTACACTTACTCAATGTACTGGTCCATTGTCACACTCACCACCGTGGGTTATGGCGATCTGCATGCGGTTAATACACGTGAGAAGATCTTCAACATGTTCTACATGCTTTTCAACATTGGTCTCACCGCTTATATCATTGGTAACATGACCAATCTTGTTGTCCATGCCGCTCTTCGTACATTCGCCATGGTAACTTGTTTAATCATAAGCATGGTCAAAACTAATGTTTCATCCGGCTGTGTCGAAACTTAACAAAGTATATTCTTCTTGTTGGACAGAGAAGTGCAATCAATCATATATTGAGGTACACAAGCAAGAACAAGTTACCGGATATGATGAGAGAGCAGATGCTTGCACATATGCAGCTCAAGTTCAAGACTGCTGAGTTAAAACAAGAAGAGGTTCTCCAAGACTTACCTAAGGCCATAAGATCAAGCATTAATGAGCATCTGTTCCGCTCGGTCATAGAGAATGCTTATCTTTTTAAAGGATTACCTGATGGCCTCATTGTCCAGCTGGTGATCCATATCAACAAGTCCATTTTACTTTTGTTACTTGTTAAATAAGGCACTGACTAATTGTTCTTTTGTAGGTTTCACACATAAAAGCAGAGTATTTTCCTCCTAAAATGGAGATTATATTGCAAAATGAGATTCCAACAGATTTCTACATACTTGTATCTGGAGGAGTGGTATGTTGTTATCTATGTCCTCTATATTCTCAGTATATATATATATATATATATATATATATATATATATATATATATAACTTGACTTCAGTTGATAAAAATAAAATTTGAAATCACAGGAGATAATTAGATCCAAGGGTGCAAGTGAACAGGTAAAACTCTAAACCATTAGTCTTAGTCAAAACTAAAACACATTTAATTACACTCAACATTGATTATAGAGAATTAAGAAATGATTTTATGAATGGTGATGAAGGTATTGGCTAAGTTAGGTCCAGGGGATATGGCAGGAGAGATTGGGGTTGTCTTCAACATTCCTCAGCCTTTCACAGTGAGGACAAGGAGGCTTTCTCAGGTTATTCGAATCGGTCACCATAAGTTCAAAGAAATGGTTCAGTCTGATATAGATGACTCCAAAATGATCATCACCAACTTCATGACTGTAAAATTCATCAAACTCTTCACTAAACCTTAAACAGTTTAACACATCAGCAACTAGTTCTTATATGATAACATTGATAATATTTTCCTTTTGTAGTATCTCAAGGATTTAGATGATGAGTTGAAGAAAGAAATCCCTTTTCTTAGAGATTTATTAGCTAATGCAGATGCTCAGGTACATTTTCTCAAGGTTACTCAACATTTATCTTTATAACAAATGAAATTGGTTTTGAGATGAATTTCATATAATTTTTGTGAAAGGAAACGGTTCATACAGAGGAAGCACCACAAAGTAACAATGAGGAGATAGTTATGGTGTCAAGAGATGAAAATGAAAAGAGTAAGAAGACAACTCTTAGATTTGGAAAATTTCTTTTATTCATTTTCTATTATGTATGTTAGATCATCATCATTACTTCATGGACATTGAATGTAGAAGAAGAGCATAAAAGAGAAGGAGCTGCTCCCATAAGAGTGATAATCCATGGACATCCTCCTAATCAAGATGATAACAACAACAATGGTGGTAGACTTGTCATGTTGCCTGACTCTATCCAACTTCTATTCGACTTAGCTGGTCAGTTTCACTACTTATCTTGCTTATCTTTATGTTTTAATATATACATATCATTCCGGAGAGATTATTAAAAGCGACATGCAATTATGCTTCCCACATTATAATCATATACTTTATAAATATCTCTAGATGTATAATAAATTTGTAAAACTTTGTTGGATGCAGAGAAGAAGTTTGGGAGACGAGGAAGCACGATTGTGATGCCAGATGGTGCACATGTTGAACAGCTTGGTGCTCTCCGAGAAAACGATAATTTATATATTTTCTAACTCAATAAATGATTTTTTTTTTACAATTCTCACTTCCCACATGTATCTATAATATATATATATATTGTCTTCTTTCATACATATAAAAAGAAGAAAATTCAGATATATGTAATTTGTCAAAATTAAGTTGTCAATCTATTATGATGAACTTCATTCTCTCTTTTTTTTTTGACGTCTTGAACTCAAAATTATTTCAGATTCAGATTGCATCTGTATTAAACAAAGTTCATATGATCATAGCTATCTTACTATAGTTACTCTTATGTTTCATTGCCTTTGGTCTATGCATATCTTTTTGTTTCTCCTGATTTAAATTGAAGTTGGACCTTTGTAATTTCATTTTTCAAATGATAAATTCTAAAATACTATTTAATGATCAAAAGTCAAAACAATTCTCCCTAAAACCTAACCCTGAACGTCTATTTATATTTAAAAAAAAAACTCTGAGGCTAAAATCATCGTAATTCAAAGATAACAATATGAAGAAAGCAAAATAAAGAAAATAATGGTTAGTCGCATAATTTACGCTACACTGTATATTAAAGTTTTATTCTGTCCCTTCGACACCATCCAATAACAACAAGCTTTATCAGAAAAAAAGAAAAATTCTTAGTTCCAGCTTATAAATAAAACACACAGTGACAAAACCAAAATGGATTGGATAAAAACTCTTTTGTATAATTCTTATGAAAAAAGTGGAAACTATTATCTAAATACACTCTCAAATTGAAGTGAGACTTCTCATGTGGAAATAGTCTATGCCCTCTCTTCCCTTTCAAGACATCTCAAGTAGCCATAGAAGCTATGAACAATGCTTTCTGCTTCTACTGTAAGCTCTGAACATGACGCAGAGGACACTGAGAGAGACTTTTGTAAGAAGTCCTAGTAAACAGAGGATCAGCTCATCTTGAGCTGGATTTGGCGATGGACTTGAACAAGAAACTCTACATATGATGGGCCGCTTGCTGTCCTGTCCTCCACCATATGTGACAGGAACAACATTCCTGAAAAGTCCCCCAAAACCACAAGAACAAACAATTAAGGACAAGGTTTTGTGAAATAAACGCTACCGAGTAAGCAACATTCCACGTTCATGAAAGCTAAATTTTTTTGCTAAGCAACTCTTAATCAGCATGATTCGTATTGAAATGCCAATGCATACACAAGTCATTTGCTAAAGAGGTTAAGCAAATGACTATGAAACTAGACATTGGTACTAGCTGCGGACAGGAGCAATGTTATTACTATTAGCGTCAGACTGATTCTGTCGCAAACAGGAAAAAATAATAACATGTAGCCTTTCTAGGCGCATGTAGCAACTGAAAATATGTCAAACCAGAACACTCACCTGTTGGATCTCCCTTCTTGCACAATTTGATGCTGCGTAGAGAAAACATAAAAAAAAGTTGGAAAGGATTAGACATGACACAATTATCCACTGCTCAGTTAAGGGGGAAAAAGACAGTTACTGATACCTCAGGTAAGAACATCTTTGTCTCCTTATTTCATTCACCACATCATTGAACTTCTTTGATAGCTGATTATCATATTGTTGCAGCACATACTGTAATGAAAAGACAAGTTATCTTTGCTTAGTAGGAGTTTCACAATACCAGAAAAGAAATTCCCCTCTTGTGGTTTCGATACTGTGATAAGTAAATATGATGAAACGGTCACAACAGTCATATGCTATAATACAAGTATAAAAATCTAGAACTTTGTTGTAAGTTAATTATCCTACAATTTCATGCGCTAATGAAGAGGGAATTTGAGATTACCTGGCTAGGAATTTCAGCAGCTGAAGGAACAGCAAAAAGTTTCTGCAGTACATCGGAGTCCACTGATTCAGCAACATATAGTAGACCATCTTCACCATTCTCAAGGAAATAGACTCCCTCATTGCTAATGTGTTCACTTGATAATGGGATTGAAGGAGGGAGGACTGATCCTTCATTGTCCTGACAGATTGAAAAGCAAGAATAATCAAAAGTTTCACAATGCGCAAATTAAAGCTTGAGAGAGATATTAACTAAACGTAACCATCATACCTTCGCATCAAGGTCGTGAACAGAAATCATTCTAGGATAAACCAGTGGGACTGCCAAAGGAGTAGATATGGAAGATACATAGTTGATCCAGAATGACCGATCATCAATTCTCCCATCCGTCCTTAAACCCACACTTTTGGTCAATGCTGAAGAAAAACACATTTAAAAGGAAACAACATCAAATTAAAAACTAGAAGATCCTGAAAAGCTTTAAGCAGGCAAAAGTCAGAAGAAAATACCGAGAGTATATAATGGCAAAAGCTTGAGCGCCTCAGGAAGAATAAGTTGTCCAGATGATGTAACTGTGGCACAGAATTTACGATACGCATAGAGTGCATTAGTGCAACTATTAACTGCTTGCTCCTTTACCAGTGGAAGTGCCTTTGTAGGGATTTCATTAGCCGCTGCATAAAAAGAAACCAAACTCAGATATTGGTTTACAGTGACAACACGGCTAGCAGTACAATCAGCACCGAGAACAGTCACCTACCTTGTTTCAGCATACAAGCAAATTGAGAATCTAAGTCAGCTGCGCGAAACAAATTACTGAGCAAGTTCGTACAGGGGAGTGATAAAGTGGTAACCCTGATTCTTCTTTCTCCATATATGGTAGTATACAAAAGGGCGCACTGAAAGAAAGAGAGGACGAACATAGAATAATATCATCTTAAATGAGACAGAGTACCATCCTTTACACAAAACACACGTATACAAAATATACCTGGAAAGAACATTCAGCCCCATCTTGTAGTTTGTCATCATGCTTTAATGTCACCATTATAGCTTTGTCACAGTCAATCTGCATTGGCAAAATCAAGGTTTGTCAGAACTCAAGTGTAAAAGGTGTAATGCAGAAATATGTTTTCAATAATATTGACACAAAATCAGCAGATGCACACAAAATTATCCAGAAACTAAGTGGTGAGAAAAGCATAAGGAGGATCCACCCACCGCTGGAAGATCGATGTCGGTTGGAATGCGTTTGCAGAAATTCCCTGAATATTCTTGCACTTGAATACCCTACAATTATTAGAAACGTTGATTTACAGAGCCTTGAACTGGAGTATACAAAGTAATGCATGAAGAGAACTCTCTCAACAAAAATATACCTGGCTGCATCTGACTCGCATGACAGCCTCAAAACCCTGCGGCCTAGTTATATTCCATTTAAGATCGTTGTAAAGCTTAGGAGGATCTGTGAGAGCTGAGAAAGGGTAATAACAATACACCTGTAGAAATCGTTTACAAGGGAAAGTTTAAAGTTCCGCAAAAACCAAGGCGCCAACGTCCACGAAAAGAAAATGATCGCCAGCAGAGATGCATCAAGTAAGTTAGACTTTCGCAGACTAACTCAGCTAGGATTACAAAGTTTCCACGGAAAAATATAAGACATCACCCGAAAGAAAAATGCATTCGAATGGCTATTGAACTACAACTGACACTATGACATCAAATGCAGTTGTACAAATGAATCAGAACTTGTTAAAAATCAGTAAGGACAAGGAATAATGATATATACCTGTCCTCCAGTAGTTCTTGGAATGACGGATATTGAAGCCATGTCAACGTAAGCCTGACTTGTGATAAATAAATCTACACAGACCTGAGACATTTCTAGATGGCTTAGATAGGAACAGAATATTGTAATTAAGAGAAAAATACATCATATATTATTGATAAGCAGATAGAAATAATTTAAGTTAAATATCAATACTATTCGGTATTGGCATACCTGGTATTCAGCAAATTCAATAGCCATGGTCTTCAGAGTTTTGTCTGCTGGCTGTAATAACTTATGAGCCTCCTGAATCCAAATTACAGAACGCTTTAATATTTTGCAATGAAATACAGCAACCTCTGAAACAAAGCCCGTTTACCTTTTCATTAGCAGACATATTAGCTCTCCCTTCTGCCTCTCTAGAAGAAAGTGCTCCAACACCAACAGAACACAAAACTATGGAGAAAATGGTGAACAAATTAGTTAAATGATGGAGATTCTGAATAGTAAGCTAGTTAATAAGAAGTGAGATTGGAGAACATGCATCAGTAACCCTAACATATAAAGTACCCAAATAGAGTAAGCAGCATACCTGATTGAAACACCATAAGCTTCCCTCCTTTGCTCTTCATTGCCAAGAAAGCAGCCTACGAGAAAAGGAACAGTTGAGTAGATATTATCCCCAATATTGCTCCCAGAAAAAGAATAAACAATGGTTCACTAGAGATGATTGCAGCAGAAAAAGCTTGCAAGCTTGATAAAATTGGCCAGTTAACTTGAAATGTCACTTCATTAATTGCTTTAGGCCATATATTTAACGTATAATATTTTACGCCACCTCTAAACTAATTGACAAGGCTTAATGCTTACTAAACGGCAAACAAAAGTCGAGGAGGCTATCAAATTTATCCAGCCTCTACTTGTCCTACCAATTAAAGCAGGTAAAGCACCTGCATCTTCAGAAATTCCATACCTTAACTGCTGCAGCAAAAGCAGATTCAGGAGTCTTACTTTCCTGAAACATCGTTGGGATACTATCCAGCAAAAGCTCTAGGTGTTCACGGCACTGAATTTCAACAGATTAAATAAATTACAACAAAATGGGAAGGAAATTAGGATAACCAGCTTATATAACCAAAAAAAGAATATAAATGGCCCAAGACTTACTTCAGATAGCTGAACAATGATATCTGTTTCTAAAGGTGTATAAACATCTTGCACATCAGGGACAATTAGCATCAGTGGCTGCACATAAACAGGGACCATCAAATTCACAGGAAGGGTAATCAGTTGTCTAGTAGTACAAGATTCCAGGAAGAAAAGAGATAACACTCACTCCAAAATAATAGCACAGTGTTCAACACTTAATTGGCAATAACTTTTATGGCATCATAATAGAATATATATATATAGGATTTATCGTGACAATGCAAAGACTTTCAAGTGAAGCAACTGATAAACAATACAACTTTTGAGCTTGTAGCCCAGTGACCCAAAAGAATTACTTGTAGTATGATGATGAGTGATATATGATCCTAAGAGAACAGATGTATATATTTTTCCACCCAACAATTACAAAAGAATGAAAAGACTAGTGCAACAATTCACCTGCTGTAATGCACGTTTCAAATTATAAAAGTGGATTGTTGAGTCGAATGTAGCAATTCCAACAAATGTCCTAGGACCTTCCTGCAAACACATAAAGAGATTTTTTTTAGTGTCTGGTAACGTAAAATGATGTACACACGTTAACAGATATGCAGCAGAACTTACTCCTTAAATGATTCAATAAAGCCTTAGTATGCAAACGAGCGTGATTAAAATAGCAAATACAAACTATTACTGAAGATCCCCAAAAGTTTGAACAGGGGCAGTTACTAACAATACCATCAACGTAGTAATAATCTATAGGTAGATGTAAACCAAATATATGTTGAGAACAGGGTAGATAATGTAGACTGTTCTGCATCAAATATACAGCTACTATAGAATGTTGGAAAACTTACAGGCAGGTCTGAAAGGACTTGCTGGATTGCACTGCAAGCAGCAGCAGTAGCACCTGTTTGTATCGCATTCATTGAGACATCAATGAGGAAAAAATACACTGCTGGCATCGGATCCCGCACCTATTAGAAAAGATAACAATGTTAAGTTCCATCCATTATCTTCTCCCAAAAGGACGTTAATACAATTATCTTGGCCAGATAGGTAGTTTAGGTGGTGGTTCACTAAATCAACATTAAAGTAAGTATAATGAAAGATAATTTTCTGCCATAGTTATGGTTTTCATTTTCTAGGGGAAACACAAAGCCAGAGGACACAACAATCTGTCCAAAACAATGGTAGATTCCAGACCGTATAAAGCAATCTGACTTCTTAGGAAACAAAACCACGGAATTTTACATTTATAACCAGAAAGTTTCACCAGCTAACCATGTATTCTTTTGTTGCAACAAACTCGACGGTTCCCCTACACAGCTCAGGTCTATCATCAGCATCCCTACGTCTACCATCTGGACCCAGATTACAGTGATAGTCACGGGGAGTCTCATCAGTGTATCCTGTGCAAGAAAGATAGTTGATGAGGAAATGGATCACGAAGCAAACCACATCATCAGAATCCCAAACGATTATGACAATAACTAGTATAAAGAGTCTCTCTTAAAAAAAATCATATCGTTGTTTTTAATTCAGGTTCACAGAATAAATCTTTCAAACCAGGAAGGTGATGACGAAAATGTCACTCTAGGATTTTAACTTAGAATATTCAATTGATACACACAATTGCAGTTGCCTAGCTACATCTTCAGATTGCGTGACTTGCATTAACTGAAAACAGTAACACTTACCACAGAAATTACAGGTGAACTTCCTTCCTTGGTCAACGAACCTCATGAAAGGATTTATGTAGCCCTTACAGCGTGAACATCGAACAGGTCCACCCTCACCAAAGTCTACAACCTGCACCACAGAATAGGTTAGCGCTACGAGGAATTGATTCTTTCAAAGTATGGAAAAGAAAATTCATGTTTCAAACACACAAACGTATAGGCGTCACAATTAACTGTAATAATGCTGGTAAACGCAATCAGTAAGACGAAAAGAGGTAGGGGGTTGCATATACAAATAGGAAAAGCATTAAAACCGAATGCCTACACGATTTGTTTGGTCAGAGAGGGCTTACTTGTACAGGTTCTTCAGATGGATGAGAAAGCGCCAGCGGTTGGACTATCAACGCCAGTTGCATTCCAGATGTAGATAGAAGATCAACAGTACATGGGATCTATTACAGAAAAGGGGGGAATTGTATCAAGCTCATAGGAACAATGAGCAGCAAAGAAAACACATCCTACCATGAAAAAGAGAATGCTTCATTGTTACCTGATTAATTGTGCACCTCATGTAACGGGGACTACAATTTCCGGTGTCTCTAACTATATAGTCACTAGTAGCAGGCTTCAAAAAATATAGAGAAATTCAGGGGAAAGATAAGACAGTTAAACAAAACCAACATACAAAAGATATGACATCACAGACTAATATCTGAACTGAAAACACACCGGGGGAGGATTAGCCTGATTACTATGGCGAGTTTCAAACACAACTGGGCTGGAACTTGAACCTGGCCTTGGGATTTGATTAGGATCAATCCTTGAGGGCCCAGGAACAGGGGCACCAGGTTGACCAACGGCAGAGGGTATGGTGGTCATCGATTGATTTGGCAAAGGACCCATGCCATATCTTGGTGGTTGCATTGCGCCAGGAAAGCCTAGAGGAGGTGGAGCGACCTACCAACATATAAATTTGAAGACCATCAGAGTCTGCCACACAAAGGAAATACATTAAGTGAAAAGATTTTGCTTAAGTCTCATTCGCGGTCAACTAGTATAGAACCGTCTCAAAGAAATTACATTTAACGTGTGATTACCTAACCGTATCACATGTTTCCATCAATCTATACATCAGGTTCACAAAGTTACATAACAAGAATAAATACCATAACCTTATGCTACCATACCTGCCCTGATGGTGGACCATAAGGCAAGCCTGATACCGCTGGCCTGCCATGAGGGGCTCCAGGAAAGGTTGCTGGTGGGGGCATCGAAGGAGCCGCAGAGTGAGTTAATGGAGAATTTCCAGACAGAGGATGTGCACCAAGTGGTTGTGGAGGAGGCCGAGTAAAAGGTGATGCAGGAGGCTGTGCATAGGGTGCCTGTGGAGTTGAAACAGCAGCACCAGGGAACTGGGGACCCCTCGGAAATCCCCCTGAACCAGCCACCTGGGGCCCGTTACTGACTGGACCACCAAGCATGCCTGAGGGAGGCATAGACATGCCAGATCCAACAGGTGGAGGTGAACCAAATGCCATTGGGCGTGCCCCTGGAGGAGGACCTGAAGGTACATTACCTGGTGGACCAAAAGCTGGAAATCCACTAGAAGAGGCACCAGGCTGCGCCACTGGTCCTCCGGGCATTGAAGGTCTAGAGCCAAATGGTGGCTGACTAGGAGGTGGACCAGTGGGTCTGCCCAATGGCATATTAGACTGAAACCCAGTTGGTTGTGATAGCGGAGGAGGACCACTTGGCCTCCCCATTCCAGCAGGAGGAGGTCCAGGCCGAGTCATCGGAGAAGGCCCACGTTGCGGAGCTCCATAAGAAGGAGATTGTTGAGGGAAAGGTTGTGGTGACTGACCAAAAGGAGGAGGTGGTCTAGGGCCTGAGCCAGGCATCATAGAGGGTGGTCGATTCATGCTCAAGTTCTGCATATTGTCAGCTAAAGCATTTGCGTTCCCTTGAGAACCAGGGAAGTAATTTGGTGGCCCGGAATTTCGCTGGTTGTTGGGTCTAAAGTCCCCTGGAGCAGCCATGCTTATAATACCAGATCAAATCCTAAACTCTCCACAAACAATCAAAACTTTCCACTGTGTTGCCACAAAATCTACAAATCCAAATGATCAGAATCAGCAACTGCAACAATTGAAGAAACGATACTAGTTGAAGGAGATTTGTCAGATTTGGACGATACACATCATAAAGAGGAAAACTTGCAGGAAATGAAAATCTAAAGGAAGAAACTTTTTTCTCAAAAATTGTAATTTTGATCCGACAGTTCCAAAAACGTACCCGATTTGAGCAAAGCTACGGAAAGTCTTCAGATTTGGATGATCCGATCCAGATAGAATGAGCCCAGAAGGTCAGATCTAAGCACAGAATGGTAAAGAGAGACAAGGGCGACGATGGTTAACGGCGTCGGTGTGTATCACGGATTCAGACGACGATTAAAAATTCTTTTTGTGTAGAAGAAGGAAGTCTGTGATAGAAAATTCATAGCACCACTTAGTGAAATTTTAGCAAAATTGGAGGGTACAATTATAAAAAAACTGTAAGAGAGTAGTTGAAGAGTTGGAAATTTTCTGAATAAATTATTTGTTTTTCATTTTTCTTACACCCACAGTTCTGTAGTAAACCAGACAATCAATCTTGGTCTAAAGCTGACCGGTCAAGTTAGGTTCTATCGGAATTATATTTTACTATTTACAACAACAACAAAAAATGTAACATAACCAACAAAAAAGACATTTAGTATCTATATATCAAAATATTGTTAAAAATAATACTATGTAACATAACCAACAAAAATTACATTTAGTAACTATATATCAAAATATTGTTCTTATGAATTTGCAATATTTAGTTTTTAGTTTAATGTTTATAAATTAGTATGAGCAATAGAACAAGTTTTATACATATAAATTTTATAATCTTTTGAATGGTTACAATTTACAAGTAAAATCCTCCCACATCAATCATACATTTGACCAAAAGAAGAATAGTTTTGAAAGAATATGAAGGGACGTGGTAGAATATGGAAACTTTTGTTACATCTTGAATCATTCATGCTTTTATGAGTCAAATCATAACGGTTATATCTCTATCAATTTCCATGAAAATGCTCACAGTGAACTCTTTTGCAACTCAGACTTTAAGCTCTCTCTCAGTCAAAGGGATTTCCTCTAGAAATATAAGCATTTGTTGGGTTTGCAGAAGGATATCCATTAATGTTTGGTTGATGATATGAGTGTGCACCGTTGTAAGTAGTTTCTGCATTACCCATGCTGTTCATCTCTTGCCTTCTGCACAGAAAACCAATTTTCTTTTTGCTATTTACAGAAGCATACTCGAGTTTCAAGAACCATAAGTTGAATCAAAAAGTGTTATTTACCTGAAAGATTGGGGCATGTTCACATGTGATTGCTCCCCTGCGTATGCACCTAATATCCCATGACACAAGTGTTAGAGTAGACTTCAATTAAAACATGACAACTCTGGTTGCAGTACAGAGATTTTGTCTAACCAGGGGAAAGATTGGAGGCAAGAGATGGAGAGGTTGGAGATAAAGCTGGTGCGTAGAAAGGGGACTGAGAAGCCATCATTAGTCCAAGGGAATCTGCAGCCATGCTTGAAGAATCTGAAACACCTCTTGGAACTGGCACGAGAGGCAAGGCTCCTCCTTGTGTGTATGCCATTGAAGGATACTGTAAAAGACACACATAAACACATTAGAGTTTCAAACTTAAGGAGTTGAGATGAGTGATAGTGGCATCTTGAGACATCAAATAAATTAGGCAAGGTTATGATCTGAATGACGTAGGTTTCATACTTGTGGTGTTTGGTGTGAACATGTATCATCATCATAGCTAAGATCAAAGGGATTTGATGGTTTTGATGTATATGTATAGGCTCCAGTAGCCGCCTGCTAAGAAAATGATATAACAGGTAAGATCAGCTTAAAATCTATTTAACCAGATCCAAGTTATCACTTATCACAAATAATATACCACAGGATATTGATAATATTGCATGCCATATCCCATGCCATGATGTTGAGCATGAACTTGTGGGGAGGCAAATGAGAAGCCTCCAGTGAAAAGGTCCTGCCAATGGTTAAGACTCTTATGATTGTATATACCAAAAGAGTATCCTATATAAACGAAAAGGAAAGGGTTTGTTACCTCAGGGAGTGCACTTCTTACACTAGATTTTGTCTCCTCTTGATGATCTCCATGAGCATAATTTGAGATACACAGAACGGACTGTTCCACAGAGGTATCTGATGGTTCCTTAGGTAGTGTAGATGACTCCACCTATGTTAGCACATGAAAAAAAAACATATACTATAATAAGCTTTTACTTTTGATTCTTTGTAAATTTGTGTTTAGAAACTATCTCGGACACCAACCTGGTTACTTTCAGCTGCACTTGTTGTAACCATATCATTTGTGTTTAAGTTATCAGCAGCAGAAGCAGGAATAGCTAGCTCTAAGGAACTGGCCTGCGAAACTGTAGGTGATGTGACAAAAGAGGTAACATTGTCTTCTGTTCTTGGAACCGCCTGGGTCTCCAGGTTAGCTGCAGGATGATTGTCCTCAGAAGGAACAGAGAATCCAAACAACAAAGCTTCCAAAGAATTAGGAGCTGGACCCTCAGTCTTCTTTTGAGACGCATGAAGTTCATTAGAAGTCTGACTGATGCTGTCATCAGAAGGTTCTGAAACTGGTACATCATCCATTAAACTTCTAGGACTCTCCATTTTACTAGATGATGCAGCCAACTACAAAAGAAAAAACATAAAAGAAGAGGTTCACATCTTCACTGTATACACAACATGAGTTTGTAGATTACAGTTTACCTGATTGTTCACTGGATCCTTCTTTTTCTCAACTTTGACAACCTTTTCAACGCGCAGATGAGGATGATTCTCCCCTATGAGTTCACTGGCATGGCGTACAATGGGCAAACTGGAAGGTTCCTTGTTGTTTGAGAGGTCTAGTGATTTGGAGCTTCCTCTTGGCTCTCTACGAGCATCGTATCTCTTAACACTTCCATCATCTCTGTACCTATCATCAACAATCTCAAAGCGGATAGGACTCTTTGGTAAACCTCTAGACTTTGGGTTATGTGTAACATGTTGTTGTTGTTTATGTTCCATGTCTTCAAAATAAAACTTGAGACTCTTCCCTCCAGCACTAGCTCTTTCAGTTTCAAGTTTATTAACAGAGTGAAAGCTTCTGGATCCCAAGGAGTTTGCACTGGCCTTCTTGCTTTCCCTGTAATCTTCAGTCACAGCCTGGGTAGAAACACAATACATTTGTAAACTGAAAACTTTGTAAAGAGGACACATCCTCAACATTGGAGCATATAGTATAACTCTCCCCAAATTAGCTTTAGATTTGGCTAAGTTGAGAAAATGTTTGTGCAGATTCCCTAGCAAAGGAGGCAAGGAACCGAGGCTGTCATTTTTTCCCATGTAGATCAGACCCGTACAGCCTACTTATCGGCTAAAACTTGACCTGATTGTATGGGTAGTTGACAAAAAAAGAGAGAGAAAATGCAGCATCTAAGAAAAGCAGTGTACCAGTTTTTGCTGTGAGATCTTCTCATTGCTCCCACTACTGTATCTTTTATCCACATAGACACTTCTGATAAAGTCTCTGAGCTTGAAAATATTACTGAACAATAACAAAGAAAAAAAGAGGTTTTACTTTAAAGTTATGCTACACCTCTTAGTGTAAACTCAAGTCTGAGATTAATAAAAATGTCCAAGAACCTGGCATCAGGGTAACCATCACGCTGAGAATCCCATTCTTTAAAATAAACTTGTCTGGCTCGCTGCAAAGAACACAAAGCAAAACATCTCACTATGCAAGTTTACAAAAGAATGAGCAGATAAAGATAACAATGGTTCAACATTACACAAACCTCGTTTCCTCCTGCACGAAGTGCACTAACTTCTTCTGCCGTGAACTTGGCCATTGATATAGATTTCACACGATGTGTAAACTCACGGCTACACATGTACACAATGAGAATTACAGGTCTTACACACATGATATGTAAAATAAAATGTTAGAAGAAACACAGAGAAAAGACTTACTGGATTCCGCTGCAGTTGATGCAGACAAAAGTCCAGAACGTTGAGCAGACATATTGTGGACCCTGCACGACTCATTTATCCAAAAAAAACTTAATAACAGAACTAACTACATTGAGACATTTATATATCTTTTATTTGACTTTGATAAGCATGTTATAGTTTTAGACTTAGAGATGATCTTTGCATACAAATGCAATATTCTGCTTAAAACGTGTACCAGACTGTTGCAGTTGATGCATCTTCGATTCTCAGGAAGCTTCAGCAAACTCCTGATAGCCTTTTCAGTTCGCTCGTCTTCCTTAATCTTGCTCCCCATTGTTGGCAAAATAAGCCTTTCACCCCTCAAGAAAATCAATGAGAAATCCTATCAAAGAGCAATGCCATCATTACCAAATCACCTGAGAAAGAACAAAGAAAAAAACACATTCTTAAGTCAAAAGCATTTTAAAGTGTTATTATCTGGTGCATGTTTCAATCTTGAAAGTTTCATATGAGATAAGAAGTTGCAAGATTGTTGTTTCTAGAAACTCATTACGTTGCACAGAATCAAAATTCTTCCTAATAGTTTCATCTGTTGGATACAAACGCATGGGTTTTTGAAAACCTTGCGCTCTAAGATATTGCAAAGCCTAAAAAGAATGAGAAAAGAAAAACCTTACAGAAGATGAAACAGCTAGGGAAAAGACAAGAATGGAGGTGACAAGAAGATGATCTCTGTCTCTCTCTCTCAGGTTACAGAGATGACAAAAATAGAGAAGGAGACAGCCAAAGGAAGGAGACATTCTCCGCAAAAAACTGCTGTCTTAGAAAGCTTTCCCGCCGTTGAAGTCTCTCTTCTCTCTCATTTCATGTAGATAATCTAAACTAGCTTATTATATAAGATAATTTTAACTCTTAAAATCATTTGGATAGATCCTTCTTACAACGCAAGTAATGTTTGTTTTTTTCTTTTTCATTTGATTCACCAAACAGATAAAATTTGATTACACACGATCTGTTTAACATATGCTATGAATAAAATCGTGCTTCAACCCCCATTTTACTTGAATTCTAATTTAAATCTTTCTAATAACACAAGATATTGATTCATTTGTCTTCTGGTTATATGTTATAATTTGAACTGGAGAGCTACAATAGCAAACATGGCAACCATGATATTCAAATCAAACCTTGTTCCCTAGCTGATCAAAACTAAAATAAACACAGTAATAGTTATAGAATTTAATATTTATTTTTAAAATGATTTATTTACGTTGCCGAGCCGTCTCCCCGTGCTACCGTCTGCAAACATGAGAGCAGCTGCAGCTTTCTGGATGGCTAGATCTGCTTTGTACCTCAATCTCTCTGCTCTTTCTCGCTTGGCCTTGGCTATAGCGCATGCCCGCCTTGCAGCACCAGCTGCTTCTCTCAATTTGTATTCATCCATATCCCTACTTCTACTACTACTATGTAACTCTTCCGCATCAAGAAACAGAAGATTAGAACTGGGGGATTCAGAACAGCCTCCTGCATTCCATCGTTCACTCATATTCCTCTTCCCGTTGATTCTTTGAGACTTGTTTTGGTGACATCCATTTCCACCGCTCGAGAAATATCCCATGCCTTGGTCACGTGGAGAATAATATGTCCCTGGATGACTCATAAATTCGTCTGAATGCTCGTGGTTGTGATTTGAATATGCCAGAGCAACACATCTTCTTCCTGCTAAATAAATGAAACTTTTGGATTTAAGACAACTCGTATAGAGAAGAATCAGAGTCCATAGAGGATTTAGAAAACAAAGCAGGTAAAAGAGGGTTACCAGATGAATTATAGGCGTCATAGTTTCCCAAGGCAGTACGATGTGGAGCATAAACCGACAGTTTCTTATGTGACCGGTGTTTTGTTCCCCTGTGCTTGACTTCTAAACCTCGAGGCTTAAAACAGAAGGCAAACATCGCTGGCTTCTCACTTGGTGGGTTTGGAGGGTTTGCTTTGCTCATAACCAACTCCCAGTTTTTAACCTCTCGTTGATATTTTTCCCACAGAGGCGGCTGAAATGCAGAGTTAGAAAAACAGGTGTTAAAAGCTCTATATAGCGCCTAGCAATGCAGGTTTTTGAAATCTCAACATAAGACATGTAAGAGAAAAACAAATCAAATAAAATAAAAAAGATGGGAAGGCACTAGGGATCATACCTGAAGATGCCTGATTAGTGGCATTCCCTTCCTCTGCCTCTTTGTTCTCCAAAGCTCATATATTGTTTTCATTGCGTCCATGGACCCAACTCCGGCCATCAGTTCTTGAATTTCGATTGAGGTAAAGTGATCACGCTGCTTTACATAAGAAGCCTTCTCAAACATGTCCATTGCCTTCTCAAACATGTCCTCAGTGATCTCACAAGAGACACTATTCTCAGCATCCGAACACTCACGAATTCTCGTAAGGCACTGCTCATCATCGCTGTCCATGTCATACAAAACACGAGAAGGATCCAACGCCATCTCAACATCAGTTTCAGTCTGCCGGTAATATATTGAAGAACTGCGAATAAATTCAGTTACTGTTCCATCAGAGCTGGTTGTTTCTATCATACGGATGCCAGGAATAGGAATATTTCTAACCAAAGCAGCCCGAGTAATTCTATTGTAGCACTCTTCATGCATCTCTTTGAAAAGAAACCACTGGCCCCGATCAGGGAATTCTAGGGTCCAATCTTTTCCTCCTTTCCACATCATAGCATGTGTAAACCTATTTGTCGACCCAGGCTGCAGAAATTGATGTGCTCTATGTGAGTATTTTGTTGTCCCTGATATTTTCACCGCAAGTTTCCATTCGTTCTTATCAAAGGGTTCCAGGAAAATCTGAGCTCCATATTCTCTCCAGCCTCTGTCTCCAAGAGTGACTAACACATTGGCATCACAGAAACTAGACTCCAAATCTTTCTGACGACGTACAGAAACATCAGCAGCAGACCTTCTAATTCTTTTGTTCGGAAGCCCCTTGTGCAGGGCACCTTTGTTTCTTGAATCTGAACCCCCAGAAGGTAGTGAATATGACACCTGGGTACGTCGCTTCTTAGGTCCAATTCCCAGATTAGTGTGCAGAAAGTCTCCCTTTGAATCCGACCAACCATGTGAGAGATGGCCATTTAAAGAACTTTTGCTTCGTTGCCACATACTTCTTGGGGCAGTGGCCTTGGGACTTGAGGTGCTACCTTGAATATTCAAGGCCAGATTACTTGACTGCAGCGCACCATCTTCACAAAGATCAGATATTGGAACTTGAATATAAGTGCCATTCGTCGCAACGTTAGACCTGGTTTCGTGCTTATGTCTGACAACCGAAGAGCTGCATGACATACAGTTTTCGGTACTAGACCCTTGATGTTTCCTTTGAGACTGTGCATGAAGGTCTTCTGACTCTTGCCCTTCCTGCGCTCTGGAAGAAGTGGTAGTTGGTCCGTTATTTTGGCCCTTGCTCTTGAGAGAAGGTTCAGGATGTTCATTTGTGCAATCTGCCAGATCACAACCTTTATCTGTTACTAAATTGTCTTCAGTTTCTAGGTATTCGGCTGAATCATTACCCAGCTCTCTCACCATTTCCAGGTGTAAATTGAGTAACAGTGTAGGCGGTCGTGAAGCAAAATGAAGTGCAAATGGGGACGTACTTTGCTTCTTGTAGCAAGCAGATGTGGGCCAGGCTTTAACGGATGTCGATCTTCTAGAAACAAAGCCTGAGCTGATTCCATGCCTAGATATCTTCTGCATAACCTGATGTTCAAAATAAAAATAAAAAGCATGTGGGTAAGATACACAAAATAAAAGTGAAAGGCAACTAAACAATGTACCAGAATCATGCATTAAAGAATCATTGTACCTTCTGCAGGGCCTTCATGTTATCGGGAGTACACTCGGAAGTTGACACTTGCTTAACCAGCAAAGAATGCCTCCTGAAATTATGTTCCAAGTATGACCTCTTCGAATGTTTCACTTCGTGGAAACTGTAGAACTGAAATGCAAATTGCCTTTGGAAGCCTGGGATCAAAGAAACTTGGAGACCAATAGAGAAATCTGGCGAATTCAAGTCAGCATCTGCTCCTTGTACTCCTTGCTTATTAGAATGATCTGCTACCGTCAAGATATGGAAAATCAACTGAACAGCTTCCATTATGCAGCCTTCAAAAATTAGATACCTTAACCCATCTTGGTTATTCAGGAAAATCATTTCCAAACAAACCCGTGGCCACAAAGTCACAAGTGTACCATGATGAAGCAAAAGAGCAACACGTGAAAGGCAGTCAACATCCACCAAACAAAAGTAGTTTATCAACGAAACAACCTGTAGACTAAGGGAAAAATATGGCACTCTGTCATTCCACGGACAATAAATCTCCAGAAGCCCTGAACCTTCGAAAGGCAAAAATTCTACATCAGGATCCGGATATTTTGAGACATGAAGCTCCTCGACATTATTGTCAACTGACCCCTTGTGGATTCCTTTTTTTGCTGTGTGAAGTCGTTTCCTATAATAGACAATAGGATATATGCTACCCTTACAAAAACCAGAGCCTTCCAACAAGGACTCATTCACACTCGGTCCAGGTAATCCACATAATGGAAGAGAACTAGCAGATCTATCTGTGTACTGGGCTGCAGTGTCTCTAACAACATCCCCATTCATTTTCAGAGGTTCATCAGATGTCATTATTTCTGATTTTTTCCGTCTTCGTACAGCCTTTAGAGTGGAAGACTTATCCCGATGCATAGACCGAGCCAACCATTTTATGATCGGTTCTGATTCCATGTCGCCCATGCAGCAATCATCTTCTAGCTTTACCTTCTGCTTCTCCTCGTCTTTACTGGATTTATCATTCCCTTTTATTTTCGCAGTAGATTTGGACTCTGAATTGCTCCCTTTCCGTAGATTTTTTCCAGGAACTTCAGCAGGGAACAACAGAATTTTGAATCTTTCACCTTGTAAATTGATCCACTCTTCATCGCGATCATCATATCTTACATGATGCAGATTCTTGTCTCCATTGTAACCATCTACAAAGCCATGATACCAATTCTTATCCAAAGGCCACAAAACTTTTATTTGTTTGTTCAACAACCAGTGTGAATCCACATCTGAAAATGATATTTCATAAAAGTGGCGCCTTTTCCGAACTTTACTCTTCCCATCAAGCTGTCTCCTTGGTCGCAACAATCGATCATCAGGGTCGTCTGAGACACATTTGGAACTAAACAACTCAGACTGAGGAGCAGCTGAATTCTTACCAGAAGATAACGGGTTCAATCTACTGGCAGACGGTGAGCCAGGAGTAACAGGATTTGAAGGAAACTGGGTGCAGTTCGGATCAAAGCGCGAAGACAGCATTCTTGCTGCATTAGCTTCAAGATTCTCCTCGTCATCTTCTTGTGATACCTTGGATATTCTACCAGATGAAGACTTCGCCTCGTTGTTTCCCGCACGTCTGTTTGATGCTGAGGACTTTCTTTTTCTGCTATTACAGGGTTTTTGCTTAACAACTAGCTGGTCATCTTTCACTGGAGACGGATCAGAATGCCCATTTTCCAACTGCAGCTGAGCTACTGAATTAGATTCTTTTATTTCTTTGCCACAGTCCTCCTCTTCGGCTGTAAAGAGCTGATCCTGAGCACTAGATTCTTCACCAGCTTCCTTAAGGATCTTATCAAGCAGCTCCTCCTGACTATCAGATTCCCCTGCAGACTTCTCTAGAAGGCCATTCTCAAACCTACTCCTCCCAACAAAATCCCTCCTACGTCTAGGCACATAAATCATACTACCTGCCAAACCAACAGAAACCCCTTGAAGCCCATTACTATCACACAACTTATCATCCAACCCCACACTGGAGGCATCCAAGCTGCCCAAATTCGTGGCCCCATTACATGCATTATCAAGTACCTTATCGTCTTCACTATCAACTTGCTTAAAGCTACTTAAAGAAACAACTTTCCTGATCTTCTTGTCCTGCTTCAACCGATCAGGACTATTTTTCCTCTTTAAGCTCTTATTCACAGAATCGTTAGCAATGCTAGACTTATAAAGCGTCTTAAGATCCAACGACCTCGATTTCTTCGGAATTCCCACTCCATTAGAGCTCCCTAGACTATTTTCCATGAAAGACAGCTCAAACGAAAACCCAAAATCAAAATCCCCAAGGTCTCAAATGCCATCACATAAACATAAACACATCTTCAGATCTGTGAACATCAAGACGAAACCCAGAATCAACAAAATTACCCAAAATAGATAGAACGAAGAAAATACAAGTTTCCACACACAAAAAAAAAAAACCCGATCATGCATTTAAATCAAAACAATTTTCTCCAGAATCAAGCAAATTTAACAAAAAAAAAGAGAAATCTGCATGCTTACCTGCATCACTTTATCTGACGAAATCGACTCCTTAAGGGACCTTTATAATCGCCAGAATCCGAAAATCAAAATTAGGGTTTCGGTAAATCGGACTGCGAATCGGATCCCTAATCAATCAAATTTTCTTTTTTCCCCAAAAATTATTCGTTCAATTTCGCGGAAAATAAAAAGCAATTTTGCTTCTTTTTCTTTTTTTTTTAACCGTGAGAAACGGGAGAGAGCTAGGGTTTCGTATGGGAGTAAGGTTTTTTCAGTTAAGACTCATATATTCCAAATAAAAAAAGTATGGATGATGGCTACCGTCCGATCTCCACGCGTCACTAATTGGACGGTCCAGATTTTATTTTTGGATAGTAATTTTGCAACAGAAAAGCTATGATGGACGTTTCGGATCCTCTATTGTGAAATATTTTTGACGGTCGAGATTTAAAGTTATCCTCGGAGAGAATAAAATTGTTTATGATTCACACGTGTGTTGTTAAAACCTACCGTATCATGTGTCTATCATGCCGACGATTGGTACAATAAGTTAACCGGGGTTGAGTTCGGTTCCAATCATCGGTTCGATTTTGGTAATCTAATTTCCGGTATTGCTCCACCCATACGGATATAACATTCTATCTCGATTCCTCGTCGTGTAGCTCCCACAGTAACCCTAATCTCGACGATAGCTACACACCAAAAGAAACACAACTTTGCTTCTCTTCCTTTCTCGTTTCTAATCCTGTAACCCTAATTATCCACAATCGCCGCCGATCAGAGTTCGCACCACCTCAGATCTTTCTCCTTCCACTCGTCGATACATCTACATCCAGCTGAAATTAGCCAATTCCGTTTCTGGGTTTTATAAAAATCAAACCTTTTTAGCTCTTGTTATCTGAATCGAAGAAAAGATGGTCGGTGGTGGAAACAGGAGAGACGAAGGATCGATGCCGATTCAGAACACCAACTTGTTCGCGGCTTTGGATACTCGGAGGAGGAAGAAGAAGTCCGATAAGAGCAAAAGTGGTTCATCGCGTCAAGATCCGGTAAAGGAGCCTGAGCCACAGGTCTTCTGGGCTCCTACGCCTCTCAAGGCTAAAGCTTGGGCGGATATCGACAGTGACGATGAAGATGATGACTATTTCGCTACCACTGCTCCTCCTAAGGCCTTGTGGGGTACCTCTGAAGCGTCCCATGAGGATGCGAAAGAGGTTGACGTTGAGGTTAGAAAGCCAATTCCTTTCGTATGCTGTTGTGTATGTTTAGTCTAGTGTCTCCTTTGTGTTGTTTAAGAAGCTTTAGCTTGGAACTACTTGTTTGAGGACTAGCGTTTAATGGTTTGGGTTCTTAGTCTTTGTATGGTTGTTGTATGATAAAAAATTAGGATTTTTATGTTATATGGTTGTTGTTTTGTCACAAAAGAAAATGTTCTGTGGTTATTGTATTCTAAAGGTCATCGAATATCTAATTGTAACCTTTATTGTTAGAGAGTGTTTGCGCCCTGGTTGTGATTCTATCTATTCGTTGTTTTCTGATAGAGATGTGTTTGCTTTTTAATGTTGCAGGAAAGTGAAAGTGAAGAAGACATTCTTGATGAAGGTGATGATGATGATGATGATGTGGAGGAAGAGAATGAGACACAAGTTCATCCAGAAGCAGAGCCTGAGGTGAAGAAGGCTCCTGAAGTTCCTGCACCACCTAAGGAACCAGAGAGGCAGCTTTCCAAGAAAGAGAGGAAACAGAAGGAACTTGCTGAGTTTGAGGCTTTGTTAGCAGATTTTGGAGCTCCACCCAAGGAGAATAATGGTCAAGGTATCAATCACACAGTTCTGCTTTACATTATTCACACGAGCTTCCCTAGCACACAATTTTGCTCTACACTGGCTTATAATTACTAGCTGAGATATCATTTGCAAATACTGATAATAGTTTCTTCCTTATGCAAATACCTAACAGATAAGCAAGAGAAGAAAGAAGCCAATGGAGAGGGAGAGAAGAAGGAGAACACAACCGGAGAATCAAAGGCCTCGAAGAAGAAGAAAAAGAAGGATAAACAGAAGGAGGTAAAAGAATCTCAGGATGAAGTAAAGAGCAACTCAGATGCTGCTGCTGCTGGTGAGTCTGGTGAGCAAGGGGAGGAGGATGCGTCTTCTTCCATGGATATGAAAGAACGGTTAAAGAAGATGGCATCGATGAAGAAGAAGAAGTCAAGCAAAGAGACTGATGCTGGTGCAAAACTTGCAGCGCAAGAAGCAGCTGCGAGGAAGGCAAAGCTGGCTGCGGCAAAGAAGAAGAAAGAGAAGAGTCACTACAATCAGCAGCCAGTGAGGTGAAACCAATCCACCACACACCCGTCGGTTTTGATGATATGAACATGTGTTTTCCTCTTTTAGTTCATATGAGACGTTGCCTTGGATAAAAACTTTTTGAAGGAATGTGGTTGGGTCAGTACTTTTAGAGATATGAAGTTGATCTTTTATAATTATGTTATACATTGGACAACAAGAAAAGCTTTTTCTTTGAATATGTTTTGCTCTTTGTTTCTTTCTGGATTATCTTTGTATTCTCTCTTCTCCATCAGATCCTATTAGAGGTGCATACATTGCTTGATAATCCTAATGGTGGAATGTGCTATAAAAAATCTCACCCTTTATAGTGTTCTGTTTTTGTCATAGGGGATGATCGGTTGAACTGGCTTTATCTTTAATTTTTATTTACATCCATATAAATTACCAATCATATTTTAAGTAGTTGTTAAGACTAAAATAAAAAAAATATAGTTATAGAAACCTCATTTTCTAAATCAAAAACATATTATTATAGAACTGTTGTAAAAAATATTTTTTTTATATTTTTTATTTAGCTTCTACAACTACATTATTTACAACTATATTTTAACCAATCCTTTTCATAGTTCTAAAAATTAATTTAGTCTGCCTAATTCTTGTACTTCCCGAAACAATTTTCATAAAATTTAATTTATTTATATGATCAAAATTAATTTAAAAACTATGGTAAATTAGTCTAAATAAATATTTTTTGTCTATCTCGATCTAAACTACTGTAAATTTTTTAAATTGAGCAATATTGTTTTAATACAAATCTACAAATTTGTATAAACCTAAACTAAATAAAATCTAACCAATTTGAGTTAAAGCGCACTAAACCGATCTAACTATGGTTCAGTTTCAGTAAAACCGAACCGAATCGTCCACCCATCGTCTTCCGATATAAATCACAACTCGGCGAAGAAAGAAGTTTCGTACTCGCCGCTTTGTCTGAGACGAAGACGTAAAAAGAAATGTTGAGAAGAGTGATCGGTAACTTCGCCGTCCGGCGTCAGCTTCAACGAGCTCTATCCACTAAATCAAGTGGAAGTGGAAAGCCCAGCGACGTTTCATCCGCAGTGGACTCGATGCTTCTCCGTTCCCTAAAGGAACATTACCTAGAAGTCTCCAAGATGACTCCTCCTCCTGTTCGTTTCCTCTCCTAAAAGATTGAACCTTTTGGTTAAACCCTAGCTCCCTCACTTAGGGTTTTTGATTTTTTTTTTGCAGAAAGTGACACCTCCTTCACCTTTCGAGATAGTGAAAGGTTCCCTTGAAGGAACTGGTGCTGTTCTGAAGAAGTCTGTTGGAAACGAAGAGATTAGTCTCTTTGTGATGAGGTTGGCTCATGGAGGTGATGAGGAAGATGAGGATGGGATTAACCAGCTGTTTCTACATGTGGCTGTGTCAAAGCAGAACCAGGCTGATTCTTTGCATTTCCTTTGTGGGCTTTATCCTGATGCGTTGGGGATTCACTCTGTTTCCATGAGGCCAAAGCTTGAGGATTTGGAGTTGTCTGATGATCCTGCTCGTTACACTGGCCCTTCTTTTGAGTAAGTACTCTCTCATAACGTTGCTCATTAGAATTGGCAGTCTCTTAGCTTGCAGTATTTTGGTTAAGTTTCTAGTAATTCAGTTTATGAATATAGAGATCTTGACTAGTAGTACACTAAAGTAGAATATGTTTGGGAAATTTTAGATTGTTAGTAAGCCATCTTATGTGATTCACTTCTGTTTCAAGCGGTCTCGTCTTCAGAATTTTCAAAGAAGAATAGGTGGTTGTGAATTGGTCAACTATGTTTATCATCATTTCTGAAATGATCTGACTTGACTTGCTTGTCATTGGCTATGATGTTAATCTGTGGAATCAAGGAAAACAACATTCGTATTTTGCTAATTTTTATTTTCTGGTTAACGTTGAGGAATATGAACTTAGAATGGTGGTAGACGTGTTCTAGATAAAGCAGAAGTAGATGTATCAGTTCAGTTTGTTGTATCATAAATCTTCTCCGAATCAAGGATTACTCTTTTGCCTGTTCTTTCTCAGTTTTAAATAATGATTTGTGTCTGCTTTTCAGCATTGTGTTTATAAAACACGGGACTCACAGTTGATAGCACAGCTTTTCTTAATTGGTAAATTGTTTTGACAGAGAGCTCGATGAGAAGATGAGAGACGTATTCCATAGCTTCCTAGAGGAGCGAGGTGTGAACGAGAGTCTCTTCCCGTTTCTTCAAGCATGGCTTTATGTAAAGGATCATCGTAACTTGCTGCGATGGTTCAAATCAGTTGGCACATATGTGCATGAAAACCCATCTGCGGAAAACGCCTAGGGGGCTCAATCAGAAGGACATATCTTTTCAGTCTTATATGATACATCTGCAGGGTCTGAGTCACTTTTGCTTCTATTTTAACCGTTCAAGTAAACATATGCATCAAACTGTGATGTTATTAAGTTAAGAAAAGTTCAGTTTTATTTACTCTGTGTGCTCTCTTTCTAGAGACAAAGCTGTGGCCTTGTTACAGTTCTCTGGTTCCAACACTTACTTTACAAAACAGGTGACACTCTTATGATTTTCAAGATTATGATAAAATCGTCGTATTCATAAATTTCAGGGTCGACTATAAGAGGTTTCTATAAAATATATTTTGATTTTGAGCCGAGTCTCTTCACAGGGAAATTCAGCTGCTCAAGGAATCGAAAGAACCTGGCTCTCGTATGAAGGTTCTGTTCTTAATAAATTCAGAGAATAGAGTAGGAAAAAAAAACAACGTATTTGGAACACACTCAAACTCAATCACTGATTCTTGTACTCTCCTATGTGTTTAGAGGGTTTCAAACTAACAAACGCCAAAAAAGCATTTACACCGTACGAGCCTCCTCGCCGGTTTCTTACTTCACCTTCTTCACAGTGAGACTCTGTAACGAAACCATATTACGTGTAGGAACAACGCATAAAACGCCTTTCGTCTACCGTTTTGTCCAACATCGAGCAAATGTCAGACATCTAGATAACGCTGTTGGCCAAACCATTATCAGCTCTATGTTCATTCCGCTGTCGTTGTTGTTGCGGTTGTTGATTGTTATCGTTTTCACCAGAAGAGAGCGAGTTTAAGACCCCCTGGCTTGTCAAATCAGAGTTCTTCTCCCCAACTTCACTCTTGCAAAGAGGGCAACTGGCATTGATCTTGAGCCATTTGTCAACGCACTCTTTGTGGAAGAAGTGTGAACAAGGTAGCTCTCTCAACTCTTCGTTATTTGCATATTTCGCCAAGCAAATACAGCACACCTGCAAACAATTGTAACTATTCAGATACTTGATTGTATGTGTATGTGAGTGTCTGTATGTAACAGCCAAAGTTTAGGTAAACTCACAGCGTCCTCTCCTGAAATAGCACGTTCATTATCTGTTCCAGCAGCCACAACTCCACCTTCGCCAGTACTTGAACCATTGTCATCGCCACTACTTCTGCTTTTCCTCAACTTAAACTTATGCGTCGGCAATGCATTTATCGATTCAGGTGTGGCACCTCGGGGTTGAGTTAAATCTTCTCTGTATCCGAGAATTGAGATTATGCACGGCAAGCAGCAGCATATTGTTGTGCAGAGGATGAAGGGCATCGCGTAGCCAATACAGCTAAAGGTAAGAAACACTAAACATAACCTACAAAACATATAAAGTTCAAACAAATAGACTGAGTCTTTGACAAATGCAGCCAAGGGTATGTGTAAAAAATTGGAATAACAAAGAAGAATAATACCTGTACAAGTTAGGAGCCTCGGCCGCAGATGAATGCCCTCCGAATATCCATACATTACCTACCACAAACCACACCGCAAAGAAGCAATCCAGTGCCATTTTGAAGTATTCCACAATAACTTTAAGCCTGAAAAGCCAAAACCAAAGACTCAAGTCAGTGACTGAGTTCAAACCATTTATGCGATGGCTGAATCGACTAGATTGCACATAATTCTAGAATAAAATAGCTTTGTCCAAACTTCTGGTTGAAACAGATCATGTAAGAACACTAAGAAATTTACCTGGCAGCACTTATGAACCCATGATATCTACTACGAGAAGGCGTATTGTTGGCCTGTCTACCATCTCCTTCAGCAGTCCTAGATATGGAGAAAGCAAATGGTCCAGCTGCAACGTTAAGATTAGGACGATGCTGACCAGACTCCTGTTCAGAAGCCTGATTGGAATGATAATATCTCCAATACAAAAGCGGGAGCGTCGCAACGCATCCACACGCATAACCCACGATCCAAGCAAACAAGGGAGCACGAGGATGCTCATGTTTAGACAAAGACAAAACAACAATAGCTGCAATGATCTGGCCAAGAGTGAGCAACAGCTCAATGGAAATCCAAAGACCAGAATTCAAAGGACTTCTTCTCCGGCGGTTGCTTCTAGGATTAGACCTCATAGAAGAGGAAGAAGAAACAGTAGCTGGCTGAGAAACAGGTACAGGAGGAGTAGTGGAAGGTCTCTCAACGTTATCATCGTGTTGTAAAGGCTCCAAAACGTTAGAGATTCTATCGTGAGAAGAGGATGCTGTGGATGGAATGTCAATGATGTGGTCGTTTGCGGTTTGGGAATCTGATGAACGTTCCATGAATGTAGAAAAGGTATGAGCTTTATGCGTGATACGATGTTGTTGGTTCAGAAGAGAAACACCCATCTAGGGTTTTTGTGCATACCGCCCATGGAAGTTGAATCGATGTCCTGCAAAACCCACAACACAAAATCAATTGAACCCTAAATTAATTAACGAAAACCATAGAATTAGGGCATAAGATTCAAGATCGTAAATATCAAACCCTAGATGGGCAAGAATTGGGTAAAAGTCGATAGATTTAACAAAAAAAAAAAAACCTAACTTTTCGCACCTGAAATTGACCTCCGCCTTCAATGGCTGACTTTTTCCTTTTTTTTGTTCTTCCTCCCGTAAGAAGAGAAAACCCAGAATCCAATTAGGGTAGAAGAAGAAGAAGAGTCAACTTTTTCAGCTATCGAAATCCCTTCCTTGTTCTTGTCGTTGTTGATCGTAGTAGTGTTCTTCTTCAATTCCCTTCCCTTTGCGATTTTTTTATTATTAATATTATTTTGTGCTTACCGATCAACAAGGCGATTAAAAATATACAATATAGATATTTTTCTGGATATTAAAATTAGGAGCCAAACAACAATCACACAAAACAAAAAGAAAATGGAAAATAAATAAATATTACAGGAGGAGGATGATTCAGAAGGATAGTGATGCCCTCTTTGGCCTCTTGCTTTTTGCTTTCTTTCTCAACAAGAAAATGTATAGATGAACAATAAAGATTACGTCTTTGCTGTTTTTCCTGGTTATGAGGTTTTCTTTTTAGATGATATGTATCATCATCAGGCCTGATGCTATTTTTTGTATTTTCCGAGCTGGAAAAAATGGTTCTCTTGATTGCAACACCAGCTATGTTTTTTTTTATAGTAGTGTTTATGTTTTACAGTTAGCTTTGACGAATTTGGCGTGTGAGAGAGGGAGAGATACAGAGTAGATGGTTCTATTTAATTTGATGAAGACATATTTTTGTGGGGGATGTATCCATTAAGAATCTTCAATGTTAATGAATGATGTATATCCTTCCCTATTTGGCATGGTCCTAATCTTCTTGTTTCTTAAGTTAACCATTTTGGTGTATTTAATTTTGAAATGTTTAAAACCCAACAAGAGTTTATCATATGTATATATGACTTTTGCCATCTACAAGGAAAAGCTTTTCCAGGTTTCTAGCTTTTTGGAAGAGAAAACTAGTATGGAACAGACATACATATGGCTCGCTGATAAACGAATAGAGAACACTTGCACTTACATGGGAATTCACTTCTTCCACTGAGGAATCCGCTGAACCACAACCTTCAAACAAACAAATGTGATACATCTCAATGAGAAACATCTATCAAAAGAGTTTGATGTTTGAAACAATCTAGGCTTTAAAGCAGGTATGGTACCTTTCCTGAGTTTTCTTTGTTCCCTACTATGGTTTGGCATGCGAGTCTCCAAGATTCAGGCTTCTGCATCAGTACCAACAAACAAAGCCTTAGGATTTTGAAACATCACAGCTTCTTGTTTTCATCTCAATTTGCATATCTAAGATGTGAATTGCTACATAGAGTAGAGATAAAAGGGAGAAAAAAAAAACAAACCTTCTTCAGGTAGCGGTTTTCTGTATCTGTTCTCTCGTTCAGGAGCTCTCTGCCATCAAGTATCTGCACATAAGCAAAGACCAAATGTGCTTTTTGCTTTGATTATTGCTAACCAAAACAGAACAAACACAAACTCAAAGATGAAAACAGCTACTAAAACTCATTCATCTACATCATTACATCTTCAACTCTGCAGCAGAGATCAAATCATAGAATTCTAGACACAAGATAACCTGCTTAAATCTAGTCAACAGATACTATATAAGTCAAAATCATCATAAGCAAAAGATAAGATAAAATGAAGTTGACTTGCCTCAACAATGCAAGTTCCACAGCTTCCTCCACCTCCACAATTCATCACTTTCCCCTAATCATCATCACAAATTTCAAAACTTTGCATATTAGCAGGCTTTAACAAAGCCTCTCCTAATAACTCAGAGCACGAGAATCCTCATATCGTAACCACATCACTTATGAGTAAAGAGATTAGCTTATCACTCACGTAAGTAGCGTATAGCTCGAGTTTGTTATCCTGCATAATGCTTCTCAGAAGCTTCTCTCCGCTCACAGCTTTCGCTTTATCCCTCGGATACGTCCCGTCGCTCCCAGGCTTCGGCTGCAAATACACAACCAAATAAAGAGTTTTTCAAAACGAATCGGATAATAACAAAACGAGAGTATCGCACCGATAGTTACACCGAAGAACTCGAGCTCTATCTCAGGAGGCGGAGATGCTTGTGAAGAGGAAGAAGAGCTACAGGAGATAACGCGAGCTCTTCCATTTACGGGAACTTGTCGATGCTGCTGGACTTTCACACTGGAGAAGGAGAATCCGAGGTTGAAACCGAGGGAAGCCATTTTCGCGCCGTTGGAGCTTCCGATCTCCGGCGATTGGATTATGGAAAGAGATAAAACTGCAAACTACCGCGAAATATGTGGACTTGGTTTTTCCTACAAGTTATGAGGCTTTTTATCTGTTGTTAGCCCATTAACATCAGCCCATTAACATCAGCCCATTCAACTTTTCTTTGCAATTTATATCTTCGCTTTTTGCAATATTTATTTTAACCGATCTTCTGAGTTTTGGATTAACTCATTCAGCTTAATTTTTTTTTTTTTGTTATTACAGTGATCTAGCAGTTATTACACTGTTTCAAAGTTGTATTATCTTGCATAAACCTGTAAATTTAGCCCCAAATTGCATGAGAAAATAGAAAAAAATAATTATGTAGCTTTGATGATTCATGTCAGAGGAAAAGCACCCTCTAATATTCTTTTGATTTTGATTTTATTTTATTAGTAGTTAAGATGGTTAGTTTTGGTAAAATATGCATTCAGTATTAAAAAGTTAATTTCTAAAATCACCTCATTGATTAACCTGAAGTTAAAATATTTTTCAAATTTTTAGGAGTATTCAAGTCAGAAAAAGGAGTAACTACATTTTCTATTACCGGATTAACATAAAAAAAACTGATTAGGTATTTTTTTTAAAAAAAAAATTGCTCAAAACGCAGTAAAAATGTTTTTATCACATGTTTTTGCTTACCACTTCGCCACAGTCATGCATTCATATCGGATGTTGATAAAGAAAATATTGTAAACAGTAAACCAAAAAGTGAATTTGGAACTTGTGTGAATATAGAAGTGGGAAACATGAAATCAGATCAGTCAAAGACACATAGATGACCAATATCATATAAAATTGTTTGTCAATTTAATCAACATTCC